>JAUPFN010000012.1:39260389-39515009 GCA_036924255.1 Apodemia mormo
AAAAAATTAAAGATTTATTTGAAAGGTTCATAAACCAAACATTAGCTCAAACTTTGTTAAATGCAGTTTTAAAAGAAATTCCGACTTTTTATTTTAGTAATCATTAGGTATATACATTGGTATATATAATAAAACTAAGTTGATAAAATGTGCGTGCCGATAAAACTTAAAAAGTCCCGGCACGATAAAGGGATTTATATAGTGCAATAGTCCTTTATCCACCCTCGAACAAGAATGTTTCCGTTTTAACCTAAAGGGCGTGTTTTTAAAAATATAAGGGCTTGTCCAACCCTTCTACTTGGAAATTCAGTGTAGTGGCGCCATCTGTTGTCGAGTATTTGAACTTCATTCAGAACAACGACTATTTGGGTTGCATTTTGAAAGGCGCTGCGAGCAATTGCAGCATGTGTTGTAATGGCGCGAAATTTAAAATTCCATTTTCAATAAAGTCTTAAATTACGTTTGTTATATTTCAACTACCATATCAACTCCCCAGCGAAGCCGGGTATCATAGCTAGTATTGTATAAAAAATGGAAACAAACAATCGCACGAGTTCGTAAAAATGACGTTACGTAGGCGATAATTAGACATCGTTCCAGCGCATTTAACATATTGCAATGATCGTACGCTAGTGATGAGCAAAATTGGTCTAGGTCTTGTAAAAAAGCAGGACCAAGACGAAGACTATGTTGTCACTACCAAGACCAAGACTATCTGCACGAGACCAAGACCAAGACTATCTACACGAGACCAAGACCAAATATGCAAGATCAGTTGTGAAAGACTTAACGAAATTATATATATTATATTTTCTGTTAAAATTATAATCTCAAATATTTGTCATAACATGAAAATATACTTTCCTTCTGAAAAAAAAAATATTTTAAGTTTCCAAACTGCTTCAATTGGTAACACTAAATATAAATAAGTAAACTACATATTTAAAAATTAGGATCTACAAAAAATTTGTCTAACTACGTATTCTTTGTCGTAATAATAGAGACGTTTTACCTGAAAGTAATGGATAAAGTTATAGATCACATGACAACGCTAAGAATTAGTGTCTTCGGCACAAATATATTTTACAAATCGTGTAAAATCGCTAAAACAAATATTGCAGAAGAAGTGCAATAGGATACAAATATATAAGTATACAATTATGTAAATGGTTTTGAAATGAAAAATAAATATATAGAACAATATTTCTGTGTATTATACTGAATATAAAGATAAATTATAAAAGACAATTTATGAAAAATTGAACAAAAATGTACAATTTATAGTACGCAATTTCGAAAAATTACAATTTCCCAGTCATAAATTTAATCTAACAAACTTAAAATCAATTTTAACCTTTAAACTAAAAAACTTTTAGTACATTTGTAAATCCAATTAATTATTTCAAATCAAATACTACGAAAAAGCTTTGTTACGGGATTACAATTATTTGTTCTTGCTACTTGTTTGCAATAAAATCGTTTAAAAGTGTTTTCTGACTTCCAATTGCCCCTAGAAAGTATTTCATTTAAAGAACAGTGTTCAAACTAGCTTTTCGATGCTACGGCAGATCTGAAACTGCCCCGCGTCTTTACCACCTTATTCACCCAGCCTGCAACACAACGAGAGGCTGGCCGAGGCTTTCCATACACAGTAACAAATGAATGGTCACATTCCGATTTAATTCTTCTTTCTTTCCCAATTAAATTAACTTGTACTTATCTAATGTACTGGGTCCAAGGATTTACTGTTTTCATTGATCAATAATTTCCATCCTGATTGACGATACTGTGAAGAATCTGTTTTCGATCCGAACATTGGCCAAAAAATAATATAATCATCGGTTATTTCACAGTCTTTATAATTTACACTCAACAAGGTTAAGTCGTGAACTCTCCGACCGGAGCACAGAAGTAACAGACACGCTGTGTATTTAGATACTTCGTATAATTTATCTACGTCCGGATCTTATTTAGATATAAACGATATAAGGTTGTCAATATCCCAAACTAAGTTTTTGGTGTTTTTAGGCTTAGGCAACGCAATAGATTTTAAAATGCGTTTGACTAAGGGATGTCCACTAAGTCGCTCTGAATATTCTGGACTAAGTAACATTGAAACCACTGCTTTATGAAATAAAACAGTATTATAAGGAGAGACCTTTTTTTTGGTGAAGGTCTGCGAGGAATATGGCTAACTTGGAACCACTGGGTTCGCTTACAGAAACTTGATTCTGATTAGTCCATTTAGACCGAGTCCATGCTGGTTTATAAGAGTTTATAGTAGACTGACGCCAGCTATTCATCGGGAGACTCTTTTGTTGGGACGTCCAGTCATTTAATTTCTCGCTCCACCCCCACATCACCAAATCTCCAGGATGATCTGGTTGACATTGGGTGGTGGCTGGTTTGTAGAAACATCCACTAGCACCTTTTTCAGGTCTCTGATTGTTCACGGAGAGTCTACGGCTCGATTTTTCAGAACCGGCCGCCTAAACACTTTGTCCCAATTTGGGGCTACTATTAAATATATACCAGAGGTATATGCTCAGATTGCGTAACACTCTGGGTATCAAGAACGGTGGAGGGAAAACCCAAGCCAGTGAATAGTCCCAAATTTGGCTGAACGCATTTTGAAATGCAGCTTGTTTGTCGCGGTGGTCCAGACTGCAGTAGTTCGGGACTACGTGAGCGCTCTGGGAGGCGAATAGGTCTGTAACGCGGGTTCCCCATTTGGAAAATATTCGCTCCGTTTTTTGAGGCAGTAGGTGCCATTCTGATATATTTGAGGCAGTAGGGCTTTTGAAGGCGCGACAACCTGTCGTCCGTGTTGTATAGACTTGGTATATGGTGAATAGTGAACTGCATCTGGTAAGTATCTATTATGTTTAATCTGAGAAGTTAAGTTTATGAGGCCAAGGACTTTGTGCCGCCTTCATTGCTCAGATATGCAACTGCCGTCTTGTTGTCTGATTGAATATGTAGCGTGGCTCTGTAAAGGTATGGAGCATATTATTGTACGGCTTTGAGAATAGCAAGTATTTCTTTTTGGTTGCAGTGGAGATATTTTTCTGTATCTGACCATGTCCTTGACACGTAACTGTTGTTTATGTAGGCACTCCAAGCCATGTCTGACGCATTCCTTTCCATGTAATGTATTACAAATAAACTCACTTGTACTTCCAGTTCACGTATATTTTTAATTTTTTACTATTCACATCCAACTGGTTTCGCTTATTAAAGATGTTTTACACATATTTTATAATATCTTTAACTTGAAATGTAAAAAATATGTTAAAGATATTATAAAATATGTGTAAACATCCCTGATGATGCTTTAATAAGCGAAACCGGTTGGATGTGAATAGTAAAAAATTAAAAATATACGTGAACTGGAAGTACAAGTGAGTTTATTTATAGTACATAATTTAAAATGCAGTTTCACCAAGTGCCGACGATGAAAACTATCCAATTTACCATGTAATGTGTTGGATGCGGCACGTGAATGTGAGACGAAGTCTCAAGATGTTTTAACCACCCCAGCAGATTTGACTGTGCTACCTCGGGTATTGGTTTCATAATTGTGGATTTTAGGTGTAACATATTTATGCATAATCTTTGTAGATTTCGGGAATTTATCCTTCCACGACGTATGCCAAATCTGGCAAAGTTCATCATTCCTATTAAACTCTGCAATTCTTTTGGGTTTGCTTTTTGTCTGTCGATCAAGCGCGTGATTAAAGTTCTTATCTTCAGACACCTTTTTTTTGGGAGTGATTTCAAGTTTTCTTGGGTATTCCATGATATTCCTAAGTATTCTATTACTTGGCATGGTTTTACAATGGACTTCTCGTACTTTATTACCCATCCTTAATATTTTAGGATGTTGACCGCACAACTCACTTGCCTTGTGAGCAGCTTGCAATCTTGATTGACCAGTAAGTAATCATCGAGGAATACTATGATACGTATTCCGCGCTCCCGGAGTATCTGAACAACCCAATTGCTTGGCTAATGTTCTTGGTGCTGAACTAAGCCCGAAAGGAAAACAATTCATCTGAAGTAATTGGCCTCGATATACACACGCTTGTGACAGGTCTATTTTCGCCATTTAATCCCCTGGTTGAAGAAAGTCTGTGATTTTAAAAATGTTTATCAGTTTGAAAGTTGAAACACTGACGTAACGGTTTAAGTTTCGGTTTAAAAATCGGCCTGTACTTTCCGTCGTCCTTGGGTACCAAGAACATTGGGGAAATAAAGCTTTGAGAAAGCGGTACTACAGTTAGTACATTCTCTGCAATCATTTTGCAAATAATTTGGTCCATCTCTGCTGACTGGGGTGTTGATTGAATAGATTTCTTTAGCTTGGGGATATGAACGGGTGGTTTTCGTACAAAAAGGAATGCGGTAGCCGGATATTATTTTTAAAATGTAATCTGGTGCACCCATTATCTTCCACTGATCGTGAAAATGGCTCAGTCGCCCGGCGCAAAAATGACTCGAGTCAGAAGCGCCTTGAATTTCCTCTCCTATCCCAGTGGGATGGAGAGAGTGCTTGCGTTTATAACCAGACGGGTCATCATTTGCTTTACGGTTGTTTGATTGTCTACCGCCCCTGCCCCGAAAGGGCTTGTTGCTGGTGTAAAAGGGCGCATTATTGGTCCTGGAAGATGTATGTCCTCCAGGTTTATAAGTAAATTTACTTTGATTCGAAAGTGGCATTTTGCGTTGAGCTATAAATGTACTCGTACTTGGATCAGTTTGCGGTGCAAAAGCGCTATCCTTTTCGCGAGGCCAGAATATCTTGTTTACGCCCCCTCCTTTTTCAAAGGCAGAAGTAAATTTTTCCGCTCTAAACAGATTGTTACATAAAGGCGAAATTTTTCTTATAATATTCTTATGAAAGGGATCCCTTACAGACGTTAGGATTGTTTTCCTTCGTTGCTGAATACATTCAGCTCGATGCCCACATACCATTTGCAACATATCACTTGAAACTTTTGTGTAGCTGCCATTAACGAAAATATCCGTTATTTTTTCACTAATAGTATCGGGATTTAAATTATTTGTACCTCTAGACCAAATTAAAAGGGAGCGAAGTTCTGATTGCAATAATTCTTTCTGTTTAATAAGCGCAAAACTTAGGGAGGCAAAAGCCTTTTCCATGTTGGCGAAGTGTCATAACGCTTTATTTCGTTTCCATTCATTTCCATGTTGGCGAAGTGTCATAACGCGTCATTTGCATCAAGTTCTGTGAAACCGGGGGAAGGGCGATATAATTTTTGCACGTCCGCGTATCTAACGTTGGTCCAATCAGGATTATCAAAACGTTGTATATCTTTTAAAATGTCTATATATGACAAAGGAGTTTGTAAAATTTCGGGATCTTTTATTTTTGTCTCTATCGATAGCGATATTTCCGGTTCAGGATTACAAGACTCAGTTATAAATTCATTATCATAACACAGCTGTCTACTCACATTATCATCAATACTATAATTGCAATACGACACGCGATCACGTTCACTAGTGCAAGGCTCTATTCTTTTCTTTAAGTCGGCTAATTCTTTAAATAACTTCTTAAACATTTGTTCGTTACGTTTATTCTTTTTACGAGATTGACGAGAATGTTTATTTTGAGGTGAATTACTGGAATTATTAGATTCAGAGCTTGAAGAACTTGATGATGATGAACTACTTATATTAAGGATACATTATTCTGATCGTTTATTATAATATTACTGTAACAAAAATTAAAATAGCAAACAAGAGGGTATTAAAATAAAAAACGAATGGAAACTCCGTTAGGTACACGATCTTATTTTTAAATTATAATTAACATTCACAGTCCGATAATAATTTATTTAAAAGAAGGTATTCCTAATTATCTGTACAATTTATTATATATTAATTGCTACGTAATTATGTAATTAGATTTTAGTGATTTAAGTGTTTAAATCTAATGATATTTGTTTCTGTATGCAACATGAATTTTAAAATATTGCTAACGCGAAATGTTATATTCACTTGGTACATAATAAGAAAGAAAAAACACATACCAAATTAACTTTGATGTTGTCGGGACTGGAACAACGACGTCAATGAGTTATACGTTGTACATTATGCTATTCACTTTTGCGCAAGTCGGAGTCAGAGCCGCAGCTGACAGCTCGCGATTGAGTGAAAAGTATTCACACTCGTTTGGAATTGGGATACGGCTTACGGACTTTTTCGAGCACCCACTTTATGTTGTCGAAGTAGTCAATATGAGGACATAAGCAGCATAATTTTTTGGCATAAGCGGCGGTTGCTTTATGTTGTCTACTATAAAAGAAAAATAAAAAAAAGTGTACAAAGACTCTGGTGCCCGGTGTCCGGTGTTCACATTTGATATGAAATAAGCGTCAGTATAACATTTATTTACCAGTGAATGAGAATAAATTAATCTTTTGCTAAGTTTCTAAGTTTAGTCGATAATTTAATCATAAAACAACAGAGTTTCGTTGATTACCGCGTAGTTAGATTGCTACTGACGTGCAGACTTCTCTTGCACACCTGCACTTGTCTGCGGACGTTTTTGTCCTATAGACATCCAGTGGGCCAGATTACTATTGGACGCTTTTTTTGACTTAATTACCAATAAAAATGTTTATGTACGGTCACCTGCGCAGAGATATCGAAGTTCATCGTTTACAAATAGCGATTTGCCGAACTCATGCCTAGATTCGTTAGTACACCCTATCGCCTGCGCGGTGACCATTTTTTTAAACATTGCTACACTAATTTCGTTGAAGTTAAATATGTAGTTAAGCAATATTCCCTTTTTATTATATTTTTATTGGTTACATGTGACCACCAAATATCGTGTCCTTCAATAATGTATCTTAATAGTCTGGTGCCGCATTTGCGTCTATAGTCCCGTAGTATGCGCCGAATTTCGTACGATTGAACTAAAAAAATATCGCGATAAAAGCCGTGGTCATATTAGAGGCAATGATAATTTTCATGAACTATCGTGCGATAATCCAAGACGACAACTATCTTTAATTTTAACTATTAATTATTACTGTGTGCTAACAATTTGTTACTAAAACATTTTTTGTGACTGACATTTTTAGGATCCCGTATACCTGGCTTAGCTTACCATTTTATCGTTCTAATCCATTTTACACAACTACCCGCATACGTCCGAACTGATCGAAAACAACGCCTGAAATGAACAACGCAAGTCTGATGGTTTGACCACGCAGCGCGATGTGTTAGCGTGCTAAAACTCCGAATCCGAATGTTTGCGACGATAGCCTATAATAGCCGGTCACATCTGCATTTATCGCATGAAAAAAAGAAAACAAGTGGAAGTGAAGAGTGGGCGTGCCGCGTGATTCACTATTATGTACTGTTACTCTAAATTGCCTTAGTGATACTTACCATATCTTTAGGAGATAGTCGTCGTGCGAAAATCTATTATACACTGAATTATGCCATATGTGCCATCCTTGAATGTAGAAATGATAGTAGAATACAGATGATTAAAAATGGAGATATTTCATATCATCCGAAAGTACAATTTTCATTTTATTTTAATTAAATTCCTGAATTAATATAATCTCTAATGATATAATAGAAAGTCAAGCTAAAATCAGCCGTACATCTTACATATAAAGTTTATTTTAGGTTGACCTAATTTTTCTAGAAAGATATACGTAATGACAGTCATTACGTATATCGTTCTAGAAAGTTTTCTACTCAAATAGGACATTGTACGTCATTCATTCAGTCATTGCACGAAGCTTTGTGACAATAGACGCAAGTGCGGCCGAGCCATATCTGTATAAGAGATATGCTATAATTGCCTACTTTACACAGTCACCGCCCGCTACATGCGAAAATGTACTTGAACAGTAGTGGTCTTTAATCTAAGTTAGTAACTCAGAATTCTAAGCAAAGTTTTTGCCCCGTACACTTTATAGATACTTTTTTTTTTCATTTATTTTAAACAAAAAGTATAAGATCAAACATTTATCCCTCAAGCACTGCAAAAACCAGCAGGTTTGTCCGCAGGCTTGTTTACAATAAGTCTCTTAACTATCTTAACATATATTAATATAAAAATATAGTAAAGCAATTTATGCCTAAACAGACCTAGGACGCTGCGCTCGTACAGATAAGAAATCGGTTTCAATACCAGCCGTCGCTCAATAGATTTGCGCGCTATATACAGGCTGATTAGAGATTATTTAGTTAGTAAACTGCCCCGGTGAAGTGGTAGGTATTGACTCGGAGCAAGCACTCAATGGGGCCCGGGTTCAAATCCCAACAGTGAACATGACTATCGGGCGCCCGTTATGAATATTAATATATGTAATTCTATATATTAGCCACCTAAATATATATATATATATATATATATATATATATATATATATATATATATATATATATATATATATATATATATATATATATATATATATACATACATACATACATATATACATATATATACATACACATATACACACATATACATATATACATACATATATACATACATACACACATACATACACATATACATTACATAGATATATACATACACACACACACATATATATATATATATATATATATATATATATATATATATATATATATATATATATATATATCTTCTCTATATCTCTATATATATAAAATTCTCGTGTCACAATGTTAGTCTCCATACTCCTCCGAAACGGCTTGACCGATTTTGATGAAATTTTGTATGCATATTCAGTGGGTCTGAGAATCGGCCAACATCTATTTTTCATCCCCCTAAATGTTAAGGGTTGTCCACCCCTAAAATTTTTTTTTTTACTTTATGGACAATTTTTTTTATTTTTATTTTTTTATGATTCAGCATTAAAAAATACATATAACTCTACATTTTTACCCTTCTATCACCAACCCTTATTTTTTTATTAAATAATTTATATGGCAAAACAACGTTTGCCGGGTCAGCTAGTATATATATATATATATATATATATATATATATATATATATATATATATATATATATATATATATATATATATATATATATATATATATATATATATATATATATACCCACATAGATACACATATATATCCATACTTATATTATGAATTTACGTCTTCTGCAGCATATCGTAATAATATTTTTTTAAAATGCGTTTGTAGTTTTCATCAGTAATATCTGTTAATACTATTGGAGGAATTTCGTTTATTAAAGTAGGTATAAGATATTTATTTGTTCGTTTACCATAGTAATTATGTTCTCTAGGTATTATTAGTTTTCTTTTAGTTACAGATCTTGTAGTGATTTTGTGTTCAATTCTTATTTACAAGTCTTTATTAAGGAATTGTTCTTTTAGTAGTAGCATTTTGAATTTATTATGTAACGGTAATATTTTGCAATATTTAAATATTCCTGTCATGTTCGCTTCAGTGTAAAGACTTGTCTTAATTTTTTTAGGTACTATTAATTTCAATATTCTTAGTTGTAACATATATATTTTATCTAAGTACGTTTTGAACGTTTTACCATAACTCGTAAGACCGTATGAAATTAAGGACTCAGCAATTGCATTATACAGATTTAGAAACTTTTCTAATGTCGTTAATTTACTTATTATGTTAAGGCGCCATTGTATCACTCTGACACTTTTATAGGATTTGACACTTTTAAGTAGCTAAAGATAGTAAGGAAAGGAAGAAAGAAAAGTTCGGCCTGGACAAGGTCAAATTGATCGTAGTCAGGATCTCAGAGCAAAATTTTATTTACTGAGAGTATCTAACTTAGATTACATACAAGTGAAAACTTAGTTCGGCCGAACACGCCCATTGATTGACAAGTTTGATCGTGCGCGTAAGTTTATCTCACTCTGTCTCGTTCATTATCACGTATTGCTATGTCGTAGATAATGCGGCAGAAGGAGTGCTAATCTACACGCATCCTGAAGTAGGTTTGTTAATAGCGCTATAGAACGCTATTAATTATATTAGGTATAGTATTACTCCGCAGTTGTGCGCAGCCGCAACTACGTATCCAAAAATCGGTCAAGCCGTTTCGGAGGAGTATGGAGACTAACATTGTGACACGAGAATTTTATATATATAGAGATATATTTTATATATATAGGATTTTATATACTTTCGCTACCTAGATATAATTAAGTTGTCGTGTCCCTTATACCTTGTTCCATAGACGTAGGTAATAACCATTCACTAGTACATGGAGGAAAAAAACATGCTCGTAGGCATAATGTTACCGATATACTTACTCTTTTTCACTTTTTATGGTAGAATGGCTAACGATCTATGTGTCTTTATCGTGCAGGTGCTTTAAACGGACTTCTAACTACTTGGATGTTACTCAAGATCCAAGAACATCAAATGTCATGGCGGGCCTGGCGAGACAGCACTTTGCATGTACACGTCACGCTAGAGGAGGCGACTCCTACCACCAGTTCGATGTCTCTCGCCACCGTCGTAGGGGACTCACCAGATGCCACCATCGACAGAGCTACCAATATTGCCGACCCGTTTATGGTCTCATTGCCATATACATTGCCAGATTTATAATAAACTACTTGAGCATTACTTAATATATCCCGATTCACAATAAAACTGTTGTTTGACAATCATACGGCAAATACAAATAAATGCATTGCGAAATTACAAGCGATATTCACCTGAAATTAATTGGTCCTTCGAGTCCAAAAAACAAAGATTAATGTCGCAATTATTTGTATATCTGTTGTTTTTCACAACTGCTTTTATTTTACTTTTCTCAATGGTTTTAATACATGAAAGTGAGGCTGAGTACAGATGAAGGTCAGATACTACTACGGCGGAAGACTTTTTATATTGGCACGATTTGTATGAAAATAAAACTTTATATAAATGTTAATCTTTTATTTTGTTTCTTTTCAAAAATTTTATAAACCACATAATTTCTTTATGATTTTTTTATACACCTACAATTTTGTCACAAAACATTTATGTTTTATAGTTTACATTCATTACATTTGGTACTAAGCCATTTTTAGCGCTTTAAAACAATCTTACAATTCGTTTGTCTTTTTGTTTGTCAAAATCTTACAAACAAATACTATTCTCACAATTCGTCAAAATAACGACACGCAGTCAAAGTTTTGTTATGAAATATATTACGTGTCATCCATTCAGCTATATATTTGTTTTATAAGATAAAATTATCATTTATAATATCATCCATTATTATTATTATAATTTTCACTATTATCACTGTATCCACTAAGAAATGTACGCAGGACGTACCTAAAAGCAAATCATGTGGTTTATATAAGCAGTATATAAATTAGAATACAATTTAAATATCAGTAGATTATTTAAGCCATATATCAAATTAAACATATTGTTAGCAGATAACATATCGGAAGTACACGGACGCAAGGATTCAAATCGCTTATCTGTATATAAGTAAAGATCCTTCGGTGTATAGAATACAGACTATACTTAACATATGTTAGTCCTTATTCCCTAATATAAAAAAATCACATCTTGAGATTACAATAAATAGGAGAACTTTAGAGACGGCGCTTGGAGAAACAGCGAGTCGGGCGGACTCTGGCGTAACAAATCGTAAACTCTAAACAAAAACAACATCTTTGGACATTTTTGAAATAAATACATTTTGTGACTTGTGTTCGACTACCCTCGAACTAGGAACACACTGCAACGATCGCGATTTTAGCATGTTCGCGTTCCATTGGTGCACGATACGGCATTGGTCACTGTTCGTCTTTAAAACGCCGGTAGATGGATTGCACGTACGTGAATACGCACTTCCAGTCAGGTTTGCGCATCGCGACCATATCGTCCACGTCCAGCAGGGGGTAAATGCCCGCCTTCTCACTGTAATAGAGGAACAGACATTCAATTAGACGAATTGAATCTATGATGCTGCGGCCGCACTTGCGTCTATCGTGACAAAGCTTCGCGCAATGACGCGATACATGCAGATGTGACCGGCTAAGACTAGCTAGTTAAGACATAAATAAATTTATTATTATTCGTACAGATATATATGTAAATATCCACGGGACAAATTCAGTATACTTACTGACCTACCCCCATTGATATAAAAAACCCAAGATACACAATCAGTGTGTCAAAAACGTCCTCCAAAAATGAGTGCACAATTTTAAATTGTGCACTCATTTCAAATAGAATCGCGTCGGCCGCGTCACTGTCAATTATATTTATTTTCGTACATTGCTTTGTAAAAACAACTATAAGTCGTGCATGCAAGGTTGGATATGCAAATACTATAAAACTACTTAAAAGAAATTACGGACACTTTTGAGTGTCAGTTTTGTTCGGGACTGTGCATCTAGGGTTTTTTATATCAATGCCTAACCCCAAAGTAAGTAAATTATTTCTTGTGTTATGGGTGCTAGTCAACGATATCAATACAAATATAAATACTAGAATATGTTTAATAAACACCCAAATCCGGAAATACAAACATGCTCATTACATAAATGCTTGTCCCCGTCGAGGATCGAACACGAGCCCTGTCGATTGCGTAGTGAGGGTCGCTTACCACTACACCAACGTTTTGTAGGACGCACATTTGTGAGATATCGCGAAAAAGGTGTTTGCACCCCTTTTTCCATGATGGCGGCGGGGGATAAGGGCGGTAACTCCAAAAACTTGGGGTCAAGCTTGGGACATGTGTAGGGGTCAATGACCCCTACACATGTCCCAAAAATAAAATTCCGTCCTCTAAAAAATGTAAAGCTCATGTAACATTTCAACATTCCGACTGCGTGTGCCTCAGCGCACTAGTAACTTTGGGACGATACACGCAGGTGCGGCCGAAGGGTGACTGTAATGTGTAATACGTCATATGTTAGCTGAACTGGCAAAGGAGGCTTTGTAGGTCGCGACGTTTCTTGAGATCATACAAAATGTGTGAGTAGAGATTACTGAGTGCTAAGTGTGAGTTTTTCTTTTCGCATTCGATCGTGAGCGCGTTTCGAGTTTACTAGGAATTTGTATGTAATTTGTACAGCGCCACCTAGTAGTAAACTGGTTTGTCACGTTTACCACTAGGTGGCGCTGTACAAATCACATACAAATTCCTAGTAAACTCCAAACGCGCTCACGATCGAATGCGAAAAGAAAAACTCACACTTAGCACTCAGAACGTGAATTCTCTTGAGTTAAAGTATTTTTTGTACTTCTTCGGATAGTAAAAAAGCAGATTGATCGAAAGACAAAACGATCACTCGACACCGAAGTTGTTTAATGGTGTGTTGTCATCCGTGTGTCATATAAACCCACACCCACCACAGTGGTAAGCTTTAATAGAGGTGCTAAGTACTGACACTATTGTGACAGGAAAAAAGGTATTTCCAAACCCAGGCAAGTCGTAAGTCGTTGCAGAACTCTATCTACAAATATAAGAATTATAAAATTGGCCGATGTGTGGTAGATGTGATGATACTTATACAGTGTGTAACGAAAACCCTATCTTGATTGTCAGAGATATTATTTGGCAGATTTACCAACAACATATTATGTATATGTATTATTTTTTTCTTGGATATTGTTAGATAAAATTTTTCGATACAAATAAGGGGGCGTCCATTAATTACGTGAGGTGTTCTAGGGGGGAAGGGGATCAAGCTAAATCTTTCCAAATCTCACTTAGGAGGAAGGGAGCGTTTTCGCAAATATCACGTAATTATTTTTCTCGCAGAAAACGATATTTGTTCCACTATTCACTCTTGAGGTCGTGCACGAGTACTCATGGACTGAATTAAAATCAATCTTTTCTTAATTTGTGTTTGATATTAATTATTTCATTTTATAATTGTGATTTTAAGTTAAGTTAATATTCACAAATACTAGTCTTTGCTAGTCTGCAATAAAATTAATAGAACAAGTTTTTTTTTTCAATAATCTAACACGTTTATAGTCCAAATAAAAGTTTTAAAGAATCCCACGTGAGATTATGGGGGGGGGGGGGGGGGAGTTGAGGAAAATCTTATGATTTCTCACCAAGGGGGGAGGGGAGGGTCGAAAAATTCCCAAAAACTCCTCACGTAATTAATGGACGCCCCCTAATCAATCTCATATACTATTTTTAAACATTACCTATGGTAAAAACTCTGACTTAATGATGTATCTTAGTAAATAGTAAGCGGTTTCTTAGAAGTCGTAGCCGTCTCCGTGTCGAGGCCACTACGACATCAAACACGTGCCGCATATAAAGGTGTGGTTTAGTTTAAATTATTCGCTAAATTTTAGCGATATTGAAAGGTAATGGAAAAGTATTTCAAAATACGCCGATATTTTTATTTTTATAAACAAAATAATTTCATTTTTTTTTGATACCGTCATCGACCTACCCATTTACCCTTTCGGCTGGGACAGGGTTTTCGTGACTCACTGTATATTCAGAATCTCCAACTTCACACTACTTATATTTATCATATATCTAATTTAAAATCGTGAATTAGATTTATCTATTCTATATATACATATAATAAAATCGTAGGAACGTAAAAACTGTACATTTTTAAAAAGAATACTTGGGGCGTGATCTACAATCGATAAAGAAGCCAAAAATGTAGTTTTTAGAATTTTTGTCTGTTTGTCTGTGTGTCTGTTTGTCTGTGTGTATGTCCGGGGTAAACACAAAAAGTACTGCATGGATTTACTTCAAATTTTGCATGAATATTACTAACAGGTCGAGTCAACATATAAGCTACATATTATCACGCTATCACCTAAAGGGAGGAGCTGTGCGCAGTAAACGAAGTCCGCGCGGACGAAGTCGTGGGCAACAGCTAGTATGAAATAAAAGTAGTGTGAAGAAAATGCTACGTATATCTGGCTGAAAGCGCCGCGCTCCATTTTATAGGTATAGAATCGGTTGTAGCGTCAGTGGTTCTTACTCGGCAATTTTGAAGGCGAGCGTGAAGTTGTGGCGGCGCCTGTCGGGCGAGAGCGCGGAGTAGTCGAAGGCGTCGGGCAGGAAGTGGTGCACCAGCGCGCAGAACGCCAGCCCGTCCGCCCAGCTCGTCGAGAAATTCTCCAATTTCACATTCTACAAACACCACGCTCTCATTACTACCCGCTCGGGGCACAGCCTGATAAACGGGGATTGGGGGAGGTATACACAGTAAGTTTTCTCCCCTCACCATCATCCGTCGATTATTCTGATCTATAACATTTAAAGCGTATAATTACAACGTTTAAAACCTGCACTTGCTTATTCATTTTTCTAGACCGAAGTCACTGCACATTTGGTCTAAGAGGACTAATGGTGTTCGTGTCTAAATCATCTCTTTCTGATTATACTAAGTCTGATTAAATTGAGCTCAATCAGGAAGCGACAGTAGGCATTTCTATTATTATTTTAAGTTTAGTCCACCATAAAACCCCATTAAAATAATTTTGCACAATATTAGTATGTATGATATTACAGAATAAGACTTATTTGTCCCGGCGTGCGGGTACTCTAGTCACTGGGCTGTAAGCATTTAAAAGGACAATGATCACTTTACTTGTTTTATTAATAAGATGAGCAATATTCTACATATAATTCGAAGTATTTATAATTTTTGAAGATTAAGAGTCCATAGTACACATATAAATTCTGGACTGTCACTGTATCAACTCGAGCCTTTCAGTATTCTTTCTATGAAATTTCCTACTGCGATGCACTAATCGGAATCGAGCGTTATCGCCTCGGGACAGAAAGCCTTCAGAGTTGATATCTTTGCTTGACCATATGTTTGACTGTCCATGTTCTTTCGTATTTAATGTTCTGTTTGTATGTCACATATCCCAATTTAATATCCTTATACCGTAAAAATTTGACCCGGTATATATTTTAATGCTAAGTTTTTATTCTATTTTTACAATGCCATAAATGTCCCTAGTTCTTTCAAGTAGGTACATACTAATCAGTATTATGCGAATTAGTTGATAAGCCTTAGTACTAAGGCTGCTGGCCAGTGGCCTGATAACAACCACACTAAAGGCCGTCTGTCACGATATTAAATAGGTAACCAAGTCTTGAATCTTGATTATGCACGTAAACATCAAGATGCTCACTTGCAGTACGGAGGGATTCTTATTCCTCTAGATTACCTCTTGGGTGCTAACAAATTTTTGGGTAAAGCTCATGGAGTTTAAAGATAAGGAGAGCAGACTTTGGATAAAAGTGTTCATTAACAACCATCCAACAGCGGTCGTGCTACCGTGGTATAATTTTTAAAAAAAAAGAAAGCGGTAAAAGCGCTTTTAAATAGGTTTACAGTAGTAAACTATTAAAAAGCACTACAAGTGCTATGTATTTATGCTCAGCACACTTCACTCCGTCTACAACAGCAAACTTCATATCCTAGTTTATGCTACGTTAGCGCCATTCTGAGACTTAATTTTCAGTAAACAGCTGGAGGCTTTCATAGCTGTCACTCTATATAAATCTGTCCTCCTTATCTCAAGTCTCTATGGTACCTACAGGCTTACGCCTATTAGATTTCACCGGAACTTTCTATTTCTATGAAATTGTACTAATGTAATAATTATTTAATTTAAGTAAGCTTATGTACTGCAAGCTTATTTTACATGAACAATTTAATTTTATGTAATTTATTGAAATTTGATATTAGTTAAGTGTAGGATCTACCGCTGTTGTAATTAGGGTTGCAATGATATATAGATTTTTTCAAATATCGATGTATCGTTCTTATACATCGATATTTGACATCGATATTAAAACCTCAAACATCGACGATATATCGTTCTTCATGAGCGATGTTTTATGAACGATGTTAATCATAGCCATGTGATCAACATAAATTTATATCTCTCTGTCACAAACGTACAAATGTAAGTTTGTTTGTTACGCTTTCACGCGAAAACTACTTAACCGATCATCGTGAAACTTTGTACACATATTCTTGGAAATATAAGAAGTAACATAGGATACTTATTATTTAAAAAAATGCGAATAAAAGCTAGTTTTTCTATATAGCGTCTTGATCGCTTTACAATGCTACGGCGCGCAAAACGAAGCAGCTGCTTTGTTTGCTTGTATCGGCCGACCATTGTTTTGTTGGTTGTTTTCCGTTTACGGGTCACCACATCGTGGAAGTCAGGAATAAAAATAATTAAAAAACAGTCGACATCGATGTATCGTTCATAAACTTCGATGTTTTTAACGTCGATGTTCCACTCTAGAAAAAATTGACGTCTTAATATTGATGTTTTTTACGAGCGATGTTACATCCCTGTAATGTAACGTATATCTATACTAATATAATAAAGCTTAAGAGTTTTTTGGTTGTTTGTTTGTTTGAACGCGCTACTCTCAGGAACTACAAGAAAAAACTCAAAAGAGTTAGTCCAATTATCGAGGAACGCTACTATAGCCTTCCTATATACCATCATGCTTCGACAAGTAGGAGCGGCATAAACGAAGTCCACGCGAACGAAGTCGCGGGTGACAGCTAATTTAGTATATCTATGCGTATGCGCATGCAACGTAAAAGAACTGTGCTGTCACGTATTTTAAAAATTTGCAAATTAATAAACGTCAATAAATAATCAAATTAAAACTTACAGGTCGCGTCTCGCGGTTGAGATCTAGCGATGATTTTTGAGCTTTCTCTTTGAATCCCTATCTTTTGGCAGCCCTTTGACAATTTTTTTTTACATCATAGTATAAACAAAGCAACTGGCTTTCTTGATGGAAAGAGAAATAATCGCCTTACACCCATTCTTTCAGGGAGCCTGGGTCTCAACTTCAAAAAAATCGGTTGAGTGCGAGTTCGTACGCACGCTGATGGTTCCGTATATACTTGTATTTTCTGTGATGTACCTAAAAGATTATCAGTTTTCGTTTTTTTTTCACAAGTGCAATAAACTCGTGAATGAGAAATATTTTATACGAACTTCTAGCGTGTGCTATTTTTAACTTCACTTGCATTAATAATGAAGGAGCAGTTGTACATAGCTAGTAAGATGTGCAAATATACACACATATACACATACACATTTTTGCAAAATATCATAATAAAAGGAAACATATTGCTTATAATTAAACTTAGCCCAACAGTATATTGTATCTTCCCCTACTAGTGAACCCAATTAAGACAACAACACACACAATTCATGCTACGATATTATATTAATGTCATATTAATTCTCTTGAGTATGTAGATACCATCATTAAATGTTTTATTTTAAATAATTTTGAAAATTATTGAAATTAGAATGTTCGTTTTATTTCGTTAGGCGACTAGACCAAAGTTATATAATTTGGCCAAAAGTGTAGGATAAATAATGTACATAAGATACATACTATATACAATGAACACAACCATAAGCAAAAAAAAGCGTGAAGTGTGTAAGGCAGCGATGGGTCATGTGTTACGTGGGTGCGCGTGCGCAGCGTTCGATATTGACATGCTACTGAGTACTGGGAAACGCGACCTCCGCAAGCCCCCACTAGCCAGTGGCTTTGTATTGGACTATCAATGTCACAAGTAAAAGCGCCAATATAATACAGAGTAAATACGAAATTCGAAATAATACCTGTACTAGCTTTTTTTAAATTTTTACCAGTCTTAAGTTTCAACTTTTTTTAAATTACTTGATATATAATATCTGCTATATTCAGTGATATAATTATTTTTGAATATATAAAGTCGTGTTTGTATTATTATTAATTTTTCCCTCGTTTTTTATTATAGAATTAATAAACTTATAAAAGACTGTAAATTAAAATATGATTTTTTTAATAATACAAAAGTCAACAATGTAAAGGTATATTCAAAAGTGCTTATAAGAATAGTAACTTTATTGGTACTGTTTTTTTAGATATTATATACAATTAAGTTATCCATATATATAAATATTTATTTAAATTGTAATTTAAGTACATAGAATTGATATTAGAACAATCAAATCAAATTAAGCGATTTGATATATCGCAATTGAATGAATTTTTCAAGGGCTGTACATATCAGTGGTGGTGTGGCCGCTCCACGTGTGACATCGGCGTGCGGTGGTGCGGGGTGCAGGCGGAGGGGTACCTCGTAATCCCGGGTCTTGTCGCGACACCACTGCAGCAAGCGCTCTTTAATAGTGACGGCGCTGGCTTGCAGCGCGGGGTCGGTGAACTTGAAGTAGGGCTGCGACGGAGAGCCCGGGCTCTGCGGGGTCGGGGCCGAGCTACAAGCGGGCCGCCATTAGTAACACTCGCGACACACAATCAGGCCGGATTTAACACCGCCATTCTCTTACAAGCTTCGATAATTATCACCTGCCTAATTTTGTCAAAACCCCGGGGCGGTTTTCAAGACTTGATCGTTTTTAATTTTAAAAAAACGGCATTGACTATAATCGTACACGTTCTATTAGTTAGTGTAAGTTAATATCGCGATGTGCTCTAAAAGTGCTATCTGTTGTGCTTGCGTATGATCGGTGGACACAGACACGTGTTAACACATTATTATATTTTAAAAATAGTGATTTATATTTTGATAAGCATTTATTGCCATCTATAAAACTATGTAATGATCTAGAATGGTTTAAATGTTTCATGAAAAAGTAATAACATACGCAGAAAATGGAGTTGTATGCACTTAAGCGAGAAATGATACTACAAAACTTTTATAAAATGACTACATGTTATAAATGAATATTTATTGCCTACCTAATAATGATTTTCGTATCCACAGATATAACTGCCAAATAAATAAAAATATTTAAATAAACTGATTTATATTTTAAGCGAGAGTATATTTGATTTTCATAAGTAATACATTATAATACTACGTCTGTATGGCATATACCACTAAAAATTAATTTAAGAAAATATAGAAATCAGCATAAATTATATTTTTGTTAATAAGTTATTTCAATTACTTACTTGGGGTTGTTAGTAGAGTTTTGTTTTTCGAGCTGACGGAATTTCGCGAATGGCGATACAGGTTTCGGTGCAGGCCGAGTCATGCTTTCAATGACTGTTAAAACAATAGTATCAATAATTAATTAGTAACACAAACAAAATATTTCTTAAAAAATCTGTGGCACAAAATAATGAAATCGATAAACGATAAAATTATGATATCATAGATACATCACTATACATAGTACAGTGAAGTGTTTTGCGTGAAAAGATTTAAATTAATAATTTTCGCACAAAGATTTATTACAATGAATTTTTGTTATTAACCATTAGGTTCAGTACATAAAATACATTTTATCATACCTTTTGAATTTTTAGTGATGGTACTACTGCTAACGGTTTTTTCTGAAGAATTCTTTCTTACGCTCGACGTCACAGTTCTTACTTCCTCTTCCTCTGTAAATTAAAGAATTTATTAGATATCGATAAAAAACACTAGTATCGTATATTTAATCGTAACACTTTCAAACACAGCAAGACAATACTATGTACATTTACTTAAAAGCTATTAGTCAAAATAACACAGTTACTGGGGACAGTGAAATGAATACGCATGTTACATATAATGTACATCGAGGGGAGGCGAGCCGCGAGGGCGGGGCGGGGCGGGGCGGGGCGGGCATGCGGACGCGACACAAGCGGCAGGCAGCCCACACACACACGACTCACGCGCGTCTCGATCGTCTCCCGCTCCTAACTAGTGGAATGCGCGCTACGCGAGCGCCGACACCAGGTCTTCGAATGCGTCGTCAGCGTTACTCTCGTCCAGGAACTGCAGCTGGGACACGGTGGGCATGGTGCGGCTGCGGCCCAGCGCGAACGCGTGCGGCCGGCCCGCGCGCCGCGCCGCAGGCGCCTGCGGGGACGTCGCCTTCGGCCGGACCTGAGCTTGCCCGGCGAAATAAGCCTCCACTGTCCTCTTCTTCTCAGGGAGCTCGTCTTTGGTGATACCACCTTCGTACAACTTTGGTACGGCCAACAAATGCATTGATTTAGTTCGCGCCACGACTCTTCGGGGTGATGTGGAATTGGGGCTAGCTTCGCCGAATCTGTGCCAAGAGCCGGAGCGTGCTAAAGCGGAACCCGGACTCGACCCCCGACTGGCCGGGGATTCGCTGGAGAACACGGATTCGCGAGACGTGACGAGTGCGGGACTTCGCGGGCCACCCGGGGACCGAGGGAATCCATCGTGCTCGAACAGGTGAGTGGGTCGGGTTGGGGACTGTACGTGCTGTGGGGAGTGGCCGGGACGAGCGGGGGGTGGGGGTCCCAGCCGTACCTGGTTCCGCGCAGTTTCTCGCTTCTTCTTTTCTACTTGTGAGATGGCGTCTTGTTTCGAAGTCGAGAACTTGTCGAGGACTCCACGCAGGCTGTCGGCAGCGCCGCGCGTGCGCACGCCTGTCGTAATTGTTGCTGCGACGCGCGTCGGCCCGCGCATCACACGCGTCACAACACTTTCGTGCTCTGTAGTTGGACCTTCGACACCATTTCCATGTGTAACACCATTTTGATATTCTTGGGGTACTTTTTGTTTTAGAGGACTGGTACATGGCACGCGCGCGGAAGGTGAAGTGGTATATGGATTATTCTCATTCATTACTACATCAGGCAAATAGTCAACTTTGTGGGCTTTTGCTTTTTCTATATCAGGTGTCTGTTGTAAAGGTACAAATGTTGAAGTTACATTTTGAGGGGTGTAATCAACTATAGTATAAGCTGGAGGAGCTGGAGGCGGGGGTGGTTTGTGAACGGGGACCTCACGGCGTTCGTTCGAAGATTCACGGCGAAGCTTTTCTCGAATCTGTCGTTCATAAAATTCAATTTGAAGCTGTTGCGCGTCTACTTTAGGGAGGAATGGTTCCGGGCTGAGGACAGATTTTTTGCCTTCTAATTTCCTAACCAGTTCAGGCGCAGCGAGATGATTTTGACTGGGTATAGATTTAATAGGGTGGTTTTGTACTTGAGGGCGCACGTGAGTCGGCGGCGTGGGCGGTCGGTAGTTGTGCACTTTAGGTGGTTGTACAATGCGCGCGACAATTTTATCATTTTCATATCTAGGTGCAGTTATGCTAATTGTCTTATTAGAATTATCGATTACTGGCTCCCAGGGTGCATTTGCTATAGGAGAAATAGGGCCAATTGCCTTTGCTACTGGAAATACGGGTGGATTATCAATTGAAGGTGATACCGGAATACTAGAAGATGGAGGAGTCCATACATTTGGCGCAGCTCCTGTGGGTGATAAAATCTTCTTAGGTGGCTTAAAAGCTGACATTGGTGCATGAGAAAACTGATTTACGGGAATTGGTTTGGCAACAAATGGTTTCACAGCGACTGGCTTGTTGGCTGGCTGCGTGACCGGCTGGTGATTTGGCTGTGATGAGTGTTGTGCAGGTGGTAATGGTATTTGAGGTCGTATTGTGGTATCCTTGCGATTAGAGACCCAAGGAGGCTTAACAATTTCTGGAGTAATATCTGATAAGAACTTTCGAGGACGCGGTGCAGAGGTGTCTCCATTGGCTTGCCAGAAACGTTTCGCAGATGATGAGCTTGAAGATCTACTATTCTCGTCTTTTTCACGACCTTCGAAAGCATTTTTAATGTTGCCGAATCTATGACTCCAATTAGCTGGAGCAGAAGAATTAATGCGATCATTATTTTCATTCTTTTGCATAAATGCTAGGAATTTTTTATCATTTTCAGTTTGTGGTTGGAACTGTGGAACTTTGGGACCAACACGCGTATTTTCATCATCTGTATCGCTGTCAATACGGTAACCTCCTAGTGGACGACCGATATCTATAGTGTTTGCACGTTTCATCCTATTTTTCTTGTTATTATTGAAACGATTTAGTGGTTTAGCAAAATCATCTGATGAAAGTGGTACAGCAAAATTATAGCCTGGTGGTGGAGGCCGGTAATAAGCCGACGTTTTTTGTTCCTCTTCTACTTTTTGCTTTGTTGTAAGTGTAGGTTTATTTACAAGCACTCTTCTGATTGGAGGTGGTGGTTCTTTTTCTATTTTTGAGTCAAATCTGTTAGCAATAGCAGCAATACCTTTTCTAGAATCAGAATGCCACCGTTCAGCGGCACTTCGTAATGGTTCAGGTTGGACAGTTTCAGCGATAGAATGTCTAAAAAAGTCGGGCTTGCGAGCCACAGCAGTTCTTCTTTCAACAACTTTTGCATCGCGATTAACTTGAGGTGTAACTTCATAGCTTACATTGTGAACTACTGGAGCAGGTTTCTCTTGTGATGCAACAGCATTGTGATAGCTAACTTGTTCATCCTGACTTTGTTTCCTTTCTGGTGTAGACGGTTCTTCCGTGCTCGGTAATGTGGACGAGATGGAAGATGGGGTCGATGTAACCGGTTCTACAGGTTCAGGTAATAGCTGGTCACGGTCTACGAGTCTACGTGCTTCCTCAAGTTCCTCACGAGTAACTCCGACAGTGTGCCTTGAAGTACGACTGCGTCGTCTAGGTTTTCGTTTGCATCCATCAAGCCGATCAGCTGCGTCTAATGCGTCTTCCAATCTGTCAGCTAGGGCTAAAAGAGCGCGAGCTTGTGGGTGATCAGCAGGAGGAGCTAAAGCTAATCGCAAACGTTGTAGAGATCGTCGCACATCTGCCACGACGTCATGAGAGGCAGCCCCCAGACCCGCTAGTAGGCGCTGGCCACCGCCTTGTAGGAGACCCTGCAGCAGGGGCAGAAGGAGAGACTCACCGCGTTCTCCTGTTTGTTCTTCGGTTTCAACTGGTTCGCCGGCTGCTGCTAACGCTTCTGTCACAGCGGTCGCGCATGCTGAAAATGTATTCAATTACTTAGTTACAATATTTGAAAATGAACACGAAAGTGAGAGAAAACACTGCGAAACTCATTTCGGGATGAAATTCACCGTTTTACTTAATCCTCCAGATACTATGTTAATGATTATTTTTGCCGCATTAGAGGTCTGGATAGTAAGAAAAGTAGTCGACCGTCATATTGTCTCAGTTTCAAAGATAACAACATATCAGTACCATCATTAGGGTATATAATTTATACGATCGTGGAACAATCCCCACCACTGCTCTGTCATTATCTGTGTGACTGGCTACTAGATATGTGGTAGAGTTCTGCTCCATTCTGTGCGTCTCGTCTTGGTGATACCCACATGATACCAGAGTATCATTACATAATCTTTTCCTAGCACAATAGTGTTTGTGCTTGTCACTGTCGTGTTTAAGTTTTAAGGCGATAGGTAATGCCAAACTACGAAATAGACACCTCTTTGAAAGCCTACTACTGCTAACCGGTTGGTCCAATAATTAAAAAAAAATATGCATTATACGTATAATATAATTAAGTTTAAATTTTAAGTTCGTTTTTTTTCAAATTTTATTGTTATTTTTGACGGAAAAAATCGAATATCTTTCTTATTTTTACGCAAAAATTTGCTTATAACTTCCAAACTACTATAACGATTTTGATGATTTTTTTCTTTTTATTACAGACAATTTATTGCTTTATAAAATTTAAGTTCAAAATTTTACAAAATCATTATAGTGTGCTATTAAATCAATAAAAACCTTATTATTTAATTCGCGGACAGCGCTCGCGTCGAAAGTCAGTCTCCCGGTAGCGTTCATACGGGGCAGTCTGTCGCAACTCGCAACTCATTAAAAAAAAACAATCATGAACAAGGTAGAACATCAATGCCGGCTGCAGCGTTCTCACTCATGGCTAATGTCTTTCTCGCTCTATAGTTTTGTCATTTAACTCATATGGTGTTGCCATTTCAGTATATATTTTCAAGCTAATATAACTATATTTTTAGACAAAACATAGAATTACGTATGAAACTAGCCAAATATATTTATTAAACATCCAAACCCAGAAATACGACCATTTATATTTATCATACAAATATTTGTCCCTATACGGAATCTGTAGAGTTTTGTACTGTTTCACCCGGGTCTGGTACCATCGCCTTACCTATCACTACTGCAATAGCATCAGTGCTTGTCATTATAGTGTTTTGGTTTGGAGGGTAAGGTAGCCGCTAAACTTATATATGTGGGATTATCATTCCGCCATACGGATAGATAGCCATATAACATTCTGGGTGTCTATAGGTGATAGTTTTCTCTTTCCGACAAGAGCCATCTACTTGTTTGCTACCTTATGATATAAAAAATAGCCCCAGCCCCATCGATTGCGTAGTCAGATTCATTCACCACTTGACCAACTAGGCGGTGTTATATATATACATTATAAGATTCCTTTATTGAAGTAAAATTTCTTTAGGTGCAACTTGAGAATGACGCAGATTTTTTTCGGACAGAAATAACGTTTGACGCAATTTTCGTTATTTAAAAGTATAATTACATGTAGTATAGTTAAGTTTGATTTTTTTTAAATCATCTTAATAATAAATAGATTAGATTTTTAATCATTAATTTTGGTTTCAAAACCAAACAAATACAAACAGTTCAACCTAAGAGATTTTTCTTCAACTTTTTATTCTCAAAAAATACGGAAAATCTTTTTGTCAGCCTATCGTTTTTGTTAACAATTGAAAAAAATATTTACAGTCGATAAAATAATGAGTGAAAATTATTTTGTAAGTAAAATAAGTAATAACGAACTTTATTTTCTTTTACATAAATATGGTTAACATGTTTTACTTCAGTGCAAAAATATTAATACATGTACGCATTTTTTTTAACTGAAATTTTATAATTTTTAACTTAATGAGAATGAATAATCACTAGAAATTATTATTCGATACATAGTTTATTATTTATAACTTTACAAAAATTTTAGCACGTTATTTGGCACTCAAGTAAATAATTTAGCATCTTTTGAATTAAAGAATTGGCAATACTTGTTAATTTATGTTTGTTGTGATTTGGTATCTATGGCGGTTTAAGTTTAATTTTTTTTCTAAATTCTTTGTTATTATTTAAATATCGTATTTGTATCTATTTATTACTTCAAAAAATCTGTGTCCATAAACAATTCACGTTAAAATGAAGTACGGAAATGGTGAAATATGTGGTTACAAATCCAAAAGAAAACATGGTACAAAACGTTTTTTTAAGGCTAGATTTCCTCTTGATGAAGGTGAGTATAATATTAATTAAATTATCAGTTTAATACTGTTCTAAGTGCAAACATGTCGTAATTTTATAATAATAACCTTTATTTTAACTCCTGAAAACGACTAGTGCAAATTTAATTTATCGATATCGATATTCTATTGTTGATTTATTAAGTGTAAGAAATGGGTCAAAATGACAACATATATAACAATATAAAAAGTTACACGGTTTAAAATTCGTAGTACTTTGATATAGATGATTTCAAGAAAATAAAATGAAGTTGAGGAAAACTGGCGTTCAATGTTTAAGACTGCCGCGATGACCGCCCTCTTGGTCAAGTGGTTAGCAAGCCTGACTCCGCAATCGACAGGGCTCGGGTTCGATCCCCGACGGAGACAAGCATTTGTGTGATGAGCATAAATGTCTGTATTTCCGGGTTTGGGTGTTTATTAAATATATTAAAGTATTTATATATGTATTTCTATGTATTAGTATCGTTGACTACACAACACAAGCAAATAATTTGCTTACTTTGGGGGTAGATCAGTAAGTGTAATTTGTCCCGTGAATATTTATTATTAATCTTTTGACTACTGCTATGCCACTTTACGTTTTTTTTTATTTTGTAAGATAGTTCCTGATGGAAAATGAAACCATTGCCTATAGAAATCAAAAATGTTAATGGTGTGTTGCTATATATTATGTGGCAAGATGGCAATGCAACATGCATAATTCTATCGGCTACCTTATCCTCCAATCCGGATCACGACAATGACAAGTATTGACGGGATTGTGGCAGGAATAGGTAAGGCAGTGGTGCCAAATACCCGAGCGAGTGGTTACAGTACTCTACTACCTGGTAGTTACAATTGTAGTGACACTTATAGACAATCGGTCGCCTTGTATGACGTGCTTAGAAGACGGAAGTTGGTCTATTCTTCAAAGGAGTTCAGATAAACACTGGGGATAAAATATGATAAACTGGTTGCATTTCCATACCATATTTTTAAAGAACCATGTGTAACAAACAAAGATAAAACATATTGGCTTTATTCATATTTTTGCTGCTTAACAAATGTGTATAAAATTAATATTTTATTACTTTTTCCAAAATTTCCATCTACTTCTGCAGCTATAACGGCCGCTTTACAGAACCAGTGAAAATAGCGTTAATATAAATTACCATAAGTGTAATATCACCAGTACAATATACTATAGAAGTCGTAAAACCTTTTCAATCAGTCAATTAATGTCTTTTACTCTGAGTCGCTGTGGTTGATATTAGGTACTAATACATATTGGTCATAATAATATAAAATAATAAAATGTTCAAAGAGTAAATTGTTTTTTATTTTCCTTTACCATTTTGTCAAAATCTGATAACACTTTCACTGGTTGTGTGTACTCGCGCAAGTGAAACCAGTGAAAGTAGAAATAATGTTTATTGGACCCCTATTTATAGGGTTTTTTATTATTATTATTAACTACCACTAGATTTAAGAATTATTTTATACAACTAACATTAAAATGTATATGGACAATTTAAGTCTGAAATAAAAATTTATTATTATTTTTATTATTATTATTAACCGAGCTAATAGCTAAACTAATTTGCGTGCGGTTGTTTTAATCGAAATTCTTGTTTTTTACAATTGTTCTTAAGTTTGTTTGGTAGAAATGAAAGCAATCGTCTCCAATATATTTATCTCGGACTGTAACAAGTGATAGGATATCTGGCGATATTAAAGCCTACAATTTTGAATTTTGGTATAAATTTTAATTTCAGTAGCATTTTCTAGTCCAGTCACTTAATCTATTTTTTCACTCTTCCTAGTGAATTAAGCAGTTTCGGTATTTTTTAAATTTATATTTATTTTAATTTCAGTTATATATGTTTTGTGGCTCACCAATTACGAAGCAAACTTTCCAAGGATGTTTTGAGAAGTGGAATAATTTTGAGAAGCATGCAACGCAAAGCTTTTCCGAAGACAGTCAGTTAATGTCATGTACTCTGAGTCACTGTGGTTGATATTGATTACTTATACATAATGGTCATATAAAATAATAAAATGTTTAAGCAGTAAATCTTTTTTATTATACCTTATCATTTTGCTAAAATATGATAATACTTTCACTGGTTTCGTGTGCTCGCGTAAACAAAACCAGTGAAAGTAGAAATTATGTTAATTAGATCCCTATTTATAGGGTTGTTCTTTTATCGATATCGATAGATTTAGCAATAGCCTGCACATCACTATTTTATTCTTTTGGTTGGCATTACTGATGGCCTGTCATCAGGTTGCTTGTTATTGGTTAATTGAGGTCGCCCTGTTTTTAAATTTAGAGTTTATCTTTTGTCTTTGGTGTCCGGTCTCTTCTTACGTAGTATTGTATACTCTTTGATACGGGGAGGCTGTGTCGCATGTTAGCGTGCTCCGCTCTCCATATTCGAGTCAAAGAGTAATAGTACAGATAGAACGTTTGGCACAATAGTAAAGTTGTGCCGTTACGAAATTTAACATTTCGTTTACGCTTGGATGTTTTTTTATAGTAGATAATGAGCTTGGACCGAGAAGGCTGTTTTTTACAGATGTTGTTCTTATGATATATACAAGGAATATAGTCTGGTCAACAAGTGCTTTTTTGGTCAACTTTTTTCAGCAGTCTCCGAAAATTATGATTGAGGTGTCATTCGATTCGGAATGGCATCTAGATAGTTTTCGAAAAACAATGAAGTTCCGCAAATAAAAATTACAAAAGTTATTAACAATTAACTAAAAATAAAAAGGGGGGTTTAGTTTTTTGCAAATATCTCATAAACTAATAAAGATTTTTCAAATTTTTTTTTCTTATTTTACTTAATGTCACAAAAACTGACATGATTTTTTTTAATTCTTTTTACTATTTTTTTTTTAATTTTTAAATATTCGTTGTCTGTAATTTCGTCATTCTTGCCTGGTTTTTCATCCTTAAAATTATTATAATTTATAAACTAATGGAGATATGATGAAAACACCCAAGACTTATTTATTCTTTATCTAGTATAGTCTTTATTAGTTAAAGAATAAATAAGTCTTGGGTGTTTTCATCATATCTCCATTAGTTTATAAATTATAATAATTTTAAGGATGAAAAACCAGGCAAGAATGACGAAATTACAGACAACGAATATTTAAAAATTAAAAAAAAATAGTAAAAAAAATTAAAAAGAAAAAATAAATCATGTCAGTTTTTGTGCCATTAAGTAAAATAAGAAACAAAAATAAAAGGTAAAAATTTATTTGTTTATAACAAATTGTTTATTACATAAACAATGAAAAATTAAATATTTTTTTTTTATATCAAAAAGAAAAATAAATAATGATTTAAAAAAAAATGGTTCCTTAATGTTAATTAGAAGTGGGAGAAAATAATTGTTAATCAACAAATGCGTTTTTAGCAATAAAAAATTTTTTTTAAGAAACGGTTTTTTTAAAAAAAATCATAATTATCATCAAAGATTATGTTATCGAAAAAAATTTTTAAATTATCTCATAAACAACGCATTTGTTTATAACAATTTTTTAAACAATAGGAGATAAAAATTATAAAAAATCATTTTTAAGTAGCTTCTGATCATAAAAAAACGGATCAATAATAATATTATGAAAAAAAAATTTTTTTCAATGTTTAATAAAGCTTTATAATTTTTCACCTTAGTAAACTGTTAATTACAAAATGAAAATTTACAATTTTTTAATTTTTCCAACGGGAATCTATTCTAAGACCTTTGATAAATAGCTCCACGAAAGAAAAAAAATCCTAGATTAATAGTTTAACAATTATCGCACTTGCAATGTTAATGTTCGTGCTACAAAAAATTGTTAATTAATTAATGGATAACTTATTGAAAAATCGCGATAAAAATTTTTTGACCACGGATTATTGTTTATTGATCTGTCCTGTAGGCACCTGAATTTTTTCAAATTTTAATTTTCATATTTAATAAGTTTAAATAATATTTATTCATTAAAGGTCCGAAGGAGGCGTGGCTTGCGCAAGCCGGAGTACCCGTTTTCGGGCGTATTTTCAACCCTCTGGGAAAATTATAAATATTAGTCCTACAATTCCGGGAGTCGGAACTTTTTTTAGGAAATTTCCTCCTCTTTCTGAATCTTTTTTCAAATTTGAAAAATCTTTATTAGTTTATGAGATATTTGCAAAAAACTAAACCCCCCTTTTTATTTTTAGTTAATTGTTAATAACTTTTGTAATTTTTATTTGCGGAACTTCATTGTTTTTCGAAAACTATCTAGATGCCATTCCGAATCGAATGACACCTCAATCATAATTTTCGGAGACTGCTGAAAAAAGTTGACCAAAAAAGCACTTGTTGACCAGACTAATAAGAAAGGTTTTTTTAAATTCATCCCCTAAGATGGTGAAATAGGGGGTGAAAGTTTGTATGAAACTCTGTCATTTTTGAGTTGAAATGAATGATATGGCGTAATTAAATTATCCTTTAACTGAAAAAAAATTAAATACAAATTTAATATTTTTTGAATTCTAGCCCATAGATAGGTAAAAAGAGGCTTTAAAGTTTGTATCAAAAATGAATTGTTTATTTATTGCATTACTATAAAATCTAAATTATTTTAATTTAGTATTTATGATTTTTAATACAATTAAGAAGTACGAATTTTCGGATTTTTTTAGTACTTATGCTCTTCAATCGAAATTGAAGAAACATGCATGTAATGTTAGAAGTTTCATCCATTAAAGGAGTAAAAGTGTGTGTTACAATTTATATGGAAAATCAAACGTATATGGTCAAAATAACTTGAAATTCGGCACTTATGTTCTTCAACACAATTTAAGAATCATATATTTGGGGATTTTTTTAAATTTCATTCCTTAAAGGGTAAAAAAAGCATTGATGTTTGTATAAAAAATAGATTGTTTATTGTAGAATATCGTAGAAATTATTTAAAACTTAGTGTTTATGATTTTTAATACAATTAAATGAATACGAGTTTAAGGTTTTCAAATGTCATCTCTTCAAACGATGAAAAAAGTGGTAAAGTTTGTAGAAAAAATAAAATATGTTTAATCAAAATCTCTTCAAATTTATTAGTCATGTTCTTTAATTCAATTAAATAAACGTGCATGTAAGGATGCTGTGAGTTTTATCTCTTAAAGAGGTAAAAGAGGGTATTAAAGGGGCTAAAAGCTAGTACTTTATAAAAAGTTTTGTTTGCGAGTAGACGCTGAATAATATTTGGAGACTATTCATGTACTTACCTACGTTTACGCTTGAATGTTTTATTAGCTATAGATACATAAGTATTTTGTCAATATTTTGTATAAATGTACAAAAATAAAAAAAAATGAAACACATAAACAACGAAGATAATTCAAGCAAGCGAATAAAAAGCAAAACTCTAAAGAAAAAAATTAAAAACTGGTACTATTTGAAGGTAGTAAGGACTTCGCAACTAAAAATAAATAAATTAAATATATTATACATACAAATAATCTAAATAAACCAACTTATTTAGTAGTTTCCTCTATGAACATTAAATCAAATTATATATCTGCTTTTTTATTACGAGATTTTGAAACAAAAACTAAGAAGCTAGTTAGTTTTAAAATATTATTCAGAGATTACATTAAAATGTAAACAAAATCTTTGAAAGGTTTTGTTAAATATTAATTGTTGATTGTATGTATTAAAATAAAGTGCTACACGGGATGTATTGTATATTTCAAAGAAATAGGATACGTAACTGTTATTATTGTGTAAATTGTTATATGATTTTTTGTCGATTTTCGGTATATTTTTTTTCTTTAGATACTTATCGTTTTTCTAAAATGAATGTGTATGTAATCGATAAATGAGCGATTACTGGTTATTGGTTTTGAGTTTGACAACATTCAGTCGATTCATGATGATAAAAGTTCATATAGGTGAACAAAAATGTTAAAACGTAGGTATCTGCATCCACTGTAAATACTCTTTGACTTTGGAGCGTGCCAGCGCGCGAAATAATATTTGCGCTACTCCTGTTAGAAACTCAAGGTCGTTTGCAGCTGTAATCGCCTTAAGTCGCGTTTAAGTTGCAGTTGGGTGTTGATAAGCTGTTTATAAAAACAAACAAGATATCTGTGTATTGTGTATAGATATGTATTTTTGGGATGATGTCCAATTAAGTATACTTTAAAGTATTTTGTAATAACTTTTTCTGTTAAGTATGAACTATTACTTACTGACTTATTTCAAGTGTAAATATTTAACCTACGAAATAAAGACATTTTGAATTTGAATTTAAAGGGTAATTCAGTCGGCATGTTACATTATATTCTTGCAATACGGCTGGTAAAGCATTATTAAGACCATAGCGTTTAGATGCAGAAGGCCATGTACTGTTTAGCCAATTTTCATACAACCAGATCAGCTTGCATAAATTAAAATATTTGGAGCAATTTGTATTTAGACTCTTTTGACCCTGAATCCTATAATTCACGTAACTACAACTGAAAATGTAATCAAATCAAATAGGTAGATATATTCACCTTCTTGTTCAGCCATGACGGTACGAATGCGCGCGCGCAGACGTCGCCTTTGCTCGTAGTCAGTGCACTCGTCCAACTGAAAAACATATAATTACTTGGTTATTCTAACAAGTCTTTTCTGGCAACAAACAAAATAATACGAACGAGAAGGGCAGCGATTTTATATACGTATAAAGCTAGTTATCATCCGTCCGCGGCGCTTAGTGTAAATTCATTAACGATGAAAAATCCTATAATTTTTGCAATCTGTTCTCACTGTATATTCAACTAGGATTTCTTTCCATCTTTCTAGGACTTTTCATTCCATCTTCTGTGGTGCCCATTGGTGGCAAGTCTCAGCCTTGGTTTGGTCACCACTGCAAAGAGGCTTTACGCCGAAAGTAGGAATGCTACCGAGCTTGGGCTGCTGCGTCGACATCTCGTGATGTAAAAACTGGCGCATTACGAAAGGAGTAAGAGCTATTGCCAAGGCAAAATCGGAACACATTGGCAGAATTGATGAGAAATTAGTTCGCCTTCCTTCGGGAACTCGTGCGTTCTGGTCTCTCGCCAAGGCTGTCTTAGGGAATTTCTCCTAGCCTTCATTTCCATCCTTGCACAGAGACGATGACTCTCTGGCCCATACCGCAAAGGAGAAAGCCGATTTTCTGGGCTCGTTCTTTGCGGCCAACTCGACCCTGGATGACCGAGGGAACGCACCGCCTACCATCCCGCAGTGTGATAGTTCTATGCCAGAACCACAGTTTCGACAGTCATCTGTGCGTAAAGCACTACTTTCCTTGGACATCCACAAGTCGAGTGGGCCTGATGGCATCCCTCCGATTGTGCTTAAAATATGTGCTCCGGAGTTGGCGCCAGTATTGACGCACCTATTCCGTCTTTCCTATTCACTCGGCGTGGTACCGAATTCATGGAAAACAGCTTTAGTGCATCCCATCCCTAAAAAAGGTGATCGTTCTAATCCATCAAACTATCGGCCAATAGCCATAACTTCCTTGTTCTCCAAAGTTATGGAGACACTTATAAACTGTCAGCTCCTGAAGTATTTAGAAGAGCACCAGCTGATTAGCGACCGTCAGTACGGTTTCCGTCGTGGTCGCTCAGCTGGTGATCTTCTAGTATACCTGACGCATCGCTGGGCAGAGGCAGTTGAGTCCAAGGGGGAGGAATCGGCAGTTAGTTTCGATCGGGTATGGCATAAAGCGCTTCTCTCAAAGCTGCCTTCCTATGGGCTTCCCGAGAAATTATGCAAGTGGATCACCAGTTTTTTGGCTGATCGGAGCATCAAAGTCATAGTCGACGGTGCATGTTCCGACCTAAAACCTGTCAATGCTGGTGTTCCCCAAGGCTGCGTGCTATCACCGACACTGTTTCTTCTGCATATCAATGATATGTTGTGAATTAGTAACATACATTGCTATGCGGACGACAGTACTGGTGATGCTACATACTTCGGCCGTAGCGGTATTTCTCGGGAACACGTCGAAGAGGGTCGGAACAAGCTCGTGTCTGAACTCGAAAATCGACTAACCGATGTCTCAGAATGGGGTCGTCAAAACCTTGTTACATTTAACCCCAAAAAGACGCAGCTTTGTGTGTTCACCGCTAAAAAAACACCCTTTGTCGTATCACCTCGGTTCGAGAACACTCACCTGACAGCCTCAGCCAGTATTGGAATTCTGGGAGTCGACATATCGAACAACGTTCAGTTCCGCGGTCATTTGGAAGGAAAGGCTAAACTGGCCTCCAAAAAGCTTGGCGTACTCAGTAGAGCAAAGCAGTACTTCATGCCAGCCCATCGCCTTCAACTTTACAAGGCCCAAATTCGACCTCACATGGAGTACTGTTCTCACCTCTGGGCCGGAGCTTCTCAGTTCCAGCTTCTTCCTCTTGATCGCATTCAACGTAGAGCGGTTCGAATCGTCGACGATCAGACTATTTCTAATCGGCTTGACTCTTTGGCGTTACGCAGAAATGTAGGTTCGCTCTGAATTTTTTATCGTATGTATCATGGGGAGTGTTCCGAAGAGTTATTCGGACTAATTCCTGCAGCTAAATTCCATCATCGGACATCGCGTCAAAATTTAAAATTCCATCCTCACCACCTCGATGTCTGGAAATCCACAACCGTGCGCTTTTGTCGGCACTTTTTGCCTCGCACTACTCCATTGTGGAATCAATTACCCTCGGGGTGTTTCCGAACGGATACGACTTAGGGACCTTCAAGAAACGAGCTTATTCTTTTTTAAAAGGCCGGCAACGCAGCTGCACGACCCCCGGTATTGCAGTTGTCCATGGGCGGCGGTCCATCAGGTGCACCACCTGCTCGTTTGCCCCCTCTGCTATAAAAAAAACACTTCTTGTGATGTGATGATTTAAGGGTTATGAGTAGCAAAAATACGGGTTTTAAGATTTTTTTACGGGACAATATTTAGCGGCATTATTTTAAAACAAAATCTTTATTTATTGTTGAATATTTTTTAACCGAGGAATTACAAGCGCTTCGTTTTGTGAAGTAAATGTAAAAAATCTTCATATGTCAAACACACGAATGATCGAATTCATAGTCAGATAGTCCTTGTATTCAATTTTGATAATTATGGGTTCCTTCATTTTTGTTGCGTGAAAAACGGGATAGCACGTAAAACACGGGGCATTTGGTCACCTTAGTTATAACGGAATATATAGACAGACACAAAAACAAAAAAAAATATGCTTTGTGCTTATCATTTGCGCAATCACATGTTATCACTGTATACCAATTTTCATCAAGATCAGGCAAACCTTTCTTGAGTTATAATGAGACATAAAGTTATATAATAATTATATTATTATGGCAAAGGATTCGGGCAATCACGTGTTCTCATGTACCTAGATCAGTCAAGAAATATATATGTATAAAAAAACAAAATGGTAATGGTAAAAATTGATGTTAAATGAATATTTATGACGAATTTTTATATAAAAAAGGAAAATTTGAATGAAATGCAAACAGACGCTACAGATTTATAAATGTAGTAACATAGATTGACAATATCACAAGTAAATAATCTAACTCATTAAAACTGCAGCAACTGACGTCTAACATCCTGTAGCTGCGGAACCCACCGTCGGATCTTCATCAAATTAAAATAGGACCACACAGGAAATGCATCCTTCGAAAAATGAATAATCTAAATCGGTTTTTGGATATGCGTGTATCACCTTCATGTTCATCGACAATCCATCAGGTGAGATGGAAGATAACCGCCTATTCCAATTAAAATTAAAAAAGGGTTGATAGCTTCCTCATTTTGGGAAATCTGTTAATTTTTTTAAAGACTATCACAATAAAATTACCCACATGTGGAACCAGACAATGCGCTTGTTTCCACTAAGAATATATCGGATGTATTGTAGTTCCAAATGATTGATTGTGATATGGAGTTAGCAAAATACGAAAATAATTATTTTAAAACATAAAAGATTCATAACATTATTAGGATATAAATTCGCCAAAAATAGAGATTAAGTCATGTGACAATAAATGCAAGTCCGGAAGTGTTACGTCACATCGTGGTAAAACGACATATTATTTTTGACATTTTCATAGAAACCACAAAGTATGTACCTAATATATGTATTGCCACGGTGTAATGTCATTACGACGCCATGACAGTCCAGAGCGTTTTCATGGTTTTAAAATTTTCAAACGCAAAATTTTTATATTAACAAATAATTAATAGTTTTTTTTGGTTAATATAAGTAATTAGGTAAAGTATTAAACAGTTTTTCAATTGTAGTCAACTACCTAGCCTATTGTTTTGTATTTCTGTATGTATAGTGAGCAGAAATAAATATGCATAAGTTTACCTATTTCGCAACTCCACTATGACATACGCCACGCGTTACTGAGAAATCTTCATTAATAACATAACATTGACCATTCAATGTTTACCATTATGAGATCCGCCAATGTTGATTTAACAATAAAATGGTAAACTCGGTACGTACATACATTATCTGCCTATTAAATATTACTAACAAACTATCGCGCTCTGGTCTAAATGCGACCAATATTCGATGACTCTATTTAACCATAGACAACCTATAAAATCACTTCTAAGTTTACTAAGAGACTTCAGTTCTTATGACAAAATAGTTAAATCTTTAAATCTTTAAATGTAGTGTGTAGTGTATGTAATATTTATTTTTGTAAATTTATACACCTAAATCTAATACAATTATATAAATATGTCATCATTTTGCACTCCTTTACTACGTATTTGCCAATATCATACTTCTCCGTTCGCGTGATCGTCGTAAAAAGAGGTACCCTTAAAAAGTTTTCGCTTTACATGTTAATATACAGTTATAAATGGTTATAAATGATAACAGTAACCCTACCGAGAAAACTAGCTCGCATGAGTGTTGTAGTCGAAGTACCAACTTCGGTGTTTTTTTTTATATCATAAGGTAGCAAACAAGCAGGTGGCTCTCCTGATGGAAAGAGAAACCATCGCTTATAGACACCAAAGGTGTTATTAGTTCGTTGGTATCCATGTGGCTAGATCGTAACGCCACATGCATAAGTTTCCCGGCTACCTTACCCAAACCGGAACACAACAGTGAGAAGCATTGGCGCTATTGCAACAAGAATAAGGAGGGCGGTAGTACCAGACCCGGGCGAGACAATGCAGAACTCTACCACCTAGTATCCACGATGGTTGCGACTCGCACTGCCAATTGTTTGTTTCTTAAGACCTGCCTGGCAGAACGGCAGTTGGTCTATTCTTCATTTCATTTGTTTAATAATAGGCTTTACCCCGTGTCAGTCTGGCCCCCCTTCGAAGAACCATCTTAACGTGTAATTGGAAGGTAGAGTTCCTCTCGTTCAAAGTTCGTTCAGGTTTTGGTACTTCCCCATTACCCAATCTTATCGCAATAGCGTCTACTGTCGCCACACGGATAGCAGGGCAGGCCATAATATATAATATCTCAAGCTCATATATTATATTATTATGAACTTGTATGCATAAATTCTATACCACAATAATTACATATTATGTAATTTTGCTAGGAAATTATACAGACCTATATTGATTTAATTCAACAGTATGTTGTATTCTGTAATTTAAAAATGATCCAAGTGAGTTTGAGTGAAAGTAGTGAAGTTTCAAACTTCGCACAATTATCTGTCCCCAACCGGATGTGGTCACCGGGCCAGAAACCGGAAGGAGCGGTGCTCTGAATCGGCCATTAAACTGCAATTATATATTTGTATACCTGCGTACATTGTGTTAGATGACATGTTGTGTAGATTTCACCTAAATGACGACGTAAAAATAGTAGTTACGTTACATTTGACGTTTTTTTAAATGCTTAAAGCTATTGACTACATCATTCTTTTTTATATTATAAGATAGCAAACAATTAGGTGGTTCTCCTGATGAGAAAATAATAACAACACCTATAGACACTAAATATGTTAATAGTGCGTTTCTATCCTCGTAGCGAGGTGCATAAGTTTACCAGCTACTTCTATCGGATATCAGAGTGCTAAGTGTGAGTTTTTCTTTTCGCATTCGATCGTGAGCGTATTTCGAGTTTACTAGGAATTTGTATGTGATTTGTACAGCGCCACCTAGTGGTAAACGTGAGAAACCAGTTTCGAATGTGAAAAGAAAAACTCACACTTAGCACTCAGTAAACTCACAAGTTTTCGTAGTACGCGTTCGTCCCAGCACTGTTCTATGTCGAACTCCTCGACACGACGACTGACGCCCTTTCCGCCGCTGCTGTGGGTGACTGTTTCCTGAAACAATTCGGATACATTTGTAAACATATACATTTTTGAACCCCGGGACTTGTAATTCGCGAGGGTGGTGGTGACAAACCCCTAATCTGTGTTTTGGGGCGAAGCAACATAGCAACAGGTGCCAAAAGAAATATAGGGGATAGAGTTCTGCAATGCCTCTTACGGGCTTAGTACCACTGCTTTACCTATTCCTGCCGCAATAGCGTTATTATTTGTCACTGTCATTATCTGATTTGAAGGGTAAGAGGGCTTTCTCACCCTTCAACTTATGGCATTATCATCCCTTCACACGGGTAGCAAAGCACTATTTATATATCTGGTGTTTATGAACGATGGTTATCTCTTTCTTTTAAGAGAACCATCAGCTTGTTTGCTATCCTAAGATATATATATATATATATATATATATATATATATATATATATATATATATATATATATATATATATATATCTTAGGATATATATATATATACAATAAAACTTTCATGACGGTATATATGTATGGAGCTTATGAAAGATAAAAAACTGCAATAACTGTGCTAATATTAGTGTTGGTGTGAAATAAGTTATGTCAGCCGCGGCGCCCTTGAGTGATGCATCTATTATAAGAACTCTACTCAATTCGCTTCACATACACTTGACCGGTTTTATATGCTCGTTTGTCTGTTTTTAAAGCTTTTATTTCAGTTATATCTTGTGTCTATTCTAAAATGTGGGCTCTGCTCGTTGATTTAAACAACGAGAAAAAAGGCTAACAATAACGTATTTGGAGATGATTTAAAAAATGTATTATATGAATATTTAAGAAAAGTAGCGTCAGTGGCCTATATTAATTACTAGCTGTTGCCTACGACTTCGTCCGCGCGGACTTCGTTTACTCCGCACAGCTCCTCCCCCGTAGGTGATAGCGTGATAATATGTAGCCTATATGTTGACCCGACCTAAAAGTAATATTCATGCAAAATTTGAAGTAAATCCATGTAGTACTTTTTGAGTTTACCCCGCACATACATACAGACAAACAGACAAAAATTCTAAAAACTATATTTTTGGCTTTGGTATCGATTGTAGGTCACGCCCCAAGTATTTAAAAAATATTCAATGTACAGTTTTGACTTTCTTACGATTTTATTATATGTATAGATATATATGGCTCAGGCCGCAATTTTGCTCCAAACAAAAGTATTCGTATTATTGTGGGTTTTCAGGGCTAACTTCGAAAATTATAGGTAGCAGCTCTGTGGGGGTGGACAGCATCCCGTGCTTCGGACAAGCACGTGTAGCTGTAGATCTTGGATTTAGATAGAAACAAGCGATAGACCTTACTTGAGCGGAAAAGTATGACGATGATGTGAACCGTAACGTCTGTTGACTTTTAGTTCACTCTCTCTGCACCGATACGGAAACCGGCGTGATAATACTTAGCATTATCAATCATTTTTAGGATTTGGTCTCTTAAAGTTAACAAAGTTACAACAACAATAACAGTTATCTATTCTACACATATAATAAAATCGTAGGAAAGTCAAAACTGTACATTGAATATTATTTTAAAAGAATACTTGGGGCGTGATCTACGACCGATACCGAAGCCAAAAATATAGTTTTTAGAATTTTCGTCTGTTTGTCTGTTTATCTGTTTGTCTGTATGTATGTCCGGGGTAAACTCAAAAAGTACATGGATTTACTTCAAATTTTGCCGCCCCGCCGTAGACGTGTACAGGAGCCGGTTGGACCGTGCTCACCCTAGGAGGGTTTAGTGCCCACCCCAAAATGTTGGACCATCGATGCACACAAAAATCATTCAAATCAAATAGTTATTTAGACACAACTAACAAAATACGAACTTCTATAACTTCATTTCACTATGAGATATCAACATCAGACAATAAGTAATCAAAAGGTAATTTAGTGAGAATCATAAGTTATATCTTTTATTTAGTGAAGAATCACAAGTTTTTAAATTAGCAAATGGTTTTGTTACTAATAAATAAAATAAGATAGCGCTTGGCAAAATACGAAATGAAATCTTCCAAATTGTCGTAGTTCGTTTTTTTTTTGTAGTAGAGGCCCAGGCCCTGTTAAATAACTCTAAATACGCCAATGAATTCTCCACCTTTTGTTAAAAAGTTACAGGTCACGGAAACGAGTGCTGAACAACAATGCAGCATATTGCACTAGCGATGTCATCGAAATTGTCAGACATGAACGAAACAAACTGTATTTGATAGGTTCAAAATATTGGTTAATAACTTAAATTTGCTGCTCCTAATACCAATCTCTAACAATTATTGTAATGGATTAAAAATTGTACACTATGTAAAGTTGAAAAAAAAAAAGACAAGCCCGCCGAGTTTCTACCGCCGTATCTACTATAGAGCGAGGCCGTGTTCCGATTCGATAGTAGCTATAAAATTGTCGACCTATCAAAAGTGTGCCGGTAAAGGTTTTGAATAATTTTTTAATTTTGAATTTATCATCATGCTTTTTCTCTGCGACGTAGCCGGAGTGAATCGAAATATAGGATTTCCGGTGCACCACGATTCACGGGTGCGTCGGTCACTGAGATGAGTGGTGATCCCATCGCCGCATTTTACTCCCTAATAACTATTACCGCTTACTTCTAGGACTTCAAATACTTTTAAGCAGCTTTAAGTACTCGCCCGAGGCTCGGGAAGTTTAACACACCACCGTCCATCACCAGTCTCCCTGCTGCCACTGAGATTTGGATTTTAGACAAAAATCTCGAAAACCTCCATAACATTTTTGTCCGACCCAAAAATAAAACCCGGGACCTCATAATCTGTAAAAAAATAGGTTAACCCTTTGATCACGAGGTTGTATAGGATTCTAAAAAATATTGGTACAGCCAAGTCCAAGTCGAGAAATATTTGAGATCGACTTAAGCAGATTGATAGAGACGAGACACTATCGTTTCAAAAAAATAAATCGAAAAATGTTTAAAGTTTGCTGGGCTGGTGAAAAAAATTCTACACCAACCGTATCGCATTTGTATCATAACAATGCAAAAAGCAAATAACTCTCCTGGTATAAAGAGACAAGCATCGCTTATATACATCAAAAATGTTAATGGTGCGTGGATATCTGTGGCGCAGCGTTAATGCCACATGTTTAAGTTTATCCTCAAAATCGAAACACGACAGCGCCAACCATTGACGTTATTGCGGCAGGAATAGGTAAGGCCGTTGTTTTCTCCCGCGTTGGTCCGAGCTCCTTTGGAGAGTAGACCACCTACCGTTCGTAAGAGACGAACAATTGGCTATACATTGCGATTCGAATGCAGTAAATTCGATTGCGATTCGAATGTAGTAAAAAAGATAGATCCTTCATATTTTGTTGATTGGACTAACACGTCAAGCTAAGCTAATATAAATGTAATATTTTAATGCTAATTACGTAATTGTTTTTTAATTCATGGAAAAGGGTCTACGTAATTGTTTCCTAATCGCTAACAAGGTGCGCAAGATTTAGTATCTGATGTTGAAATTTCCAAGTTTTCCAACAGTTCATAAAACTATTTCAGTGTGTAGCGTCGACTTGGTAACGCGCCGCACCCGCCCGACCTTGGACATGATATTTTTACTGCTCCGCTGGTTTGTTTGGTGGCGTGCTCCCACATGAATGAGCTCTGTCGTGGGATGGGCGTGCTGGAGGAGAATACTATTTTATATATTTATTAATACTACAATAAACGACTATTATGAAATGTAATGTCGTAACTTTTAAGTAGGTTAGCGTTTAAAATAGTTGTGATACATCTTTACTACGTTTTTCTTAATCTTTTCCACGTGTTTTTACGTAGATACACTTTTCTATCATGGCAGAGTCTTTTATATCATTAGATAGCAAAAAAGCAGATGGCTCTCCTCATGTAAAAACCAACCATTGTCTATAGACATCCACGTTGTTAATGGTGCGTTGCTTTCTTCGTGGCGGGGTCTTAAATACTACTTGCATATGTCTAGCGGCTACCTTATCATCCAAACCGGAACACGACAGTGACAAGCACTGACGCTGGAGGTAAGGGTGAGATAATTTAGAACTTTACCACCTATTTTTTATATCATAAGATAGCAAACAAGCAGATGGGTCTCCTGATGGTAAGAGTCAACCATTGCCTATAGACACCAAAGATGTTAATGGTGTGTTGCTTTCTTGTGGCGAGGTCTAATGCCACACGCATAAGATTACCGGCTACCTTACCCTCCAAACCGGAACACGACAGTGACAAGCACTGACGCTATTGCGGTAGGAATAGGTAAGGCGGTGGTACCAGACCCGGGCGAGACAATGCAGAACTCTACCACCTAGTAGTCACGATGGTAGTGATTTGCAGAGCCAATCGGTCGCCTTTTACGATCTGCCTGGCAGAACGACAGTTGGTCTATTCTTCAAAGGAGCACGGAACCAACACGGGGAAAAAGTTCTAGTAGTAGAATGAACGTCAAACACACTCGGGTTCACCACAATTCACGGGCTGTTGATTTATGTCGCCGCAATTGTAACTTATGAAAGATATAAATATTCTTTGTTATGTGCCACCAAGGTTTATGTGGTTTTTCGAGACACATTTGAATGCCTCGTCATTCATGGGTGAAGTTTATTCGGCTCAAATCTTTAGGTCTCAGGTTTGAACCTCAGGTCGGTAGAAAGTATTATTGTGGTTTATCGTACAAAGCCGTACTGGTTATCATTAACAATAAGCGACAGCTGTAAGAAGCTGGCAAATACAGTGACAAGCTACAAATTGATGAATGTTTATATGCCCCAAGGAAACCAAAGCTATAATAATTTCTCTGGTATTTATAAACACATTTTTTTAAATATTATAAGATAGCAAACAAGCAGATGGATCCTCTAAAAAAATGCAAACACCGCTTTAAAGCACCAAAGATGTTAACGGTGCGTTTACTATCCGCGTGGCGGCAGGATAACGTCAATTACCATCTGGAAAATAGTCTTCACGCTTTTTAATGCTATGACAACAAAAAGAATAGACCAGCCCTCTAATGTTTTAACCGACTTAAAAAAGGAGGTTATCGGTTGATCTGTGTGTTGTGTTGTTGGAACTGGACAATATTTGAGTATGATGATCTATTTACACTTCCAAGCACGTGTGCCAAATTTCGTAAATTTGGCACATGTCCTTGGAAGTACCAAAAATTTCGTTTTTTGGAAGTACGAAAAATTTCGTTTTTTTGTATATTTGTTAATCCGTATTTTTGTATATTTGTCTACGAATTTCTCAGAAACTCAATGTTATATCGAGATGGTCCTTTTTGATTTAAATTAGGTATACTTATTTTAACTTAGGGTACAGGTTAAGTAATATTTTTCTACTTTTTTTTTAAATCTTAAATATATGTTAGGTTTAGTTACGTAATTTGTATCTTTTTTGTACACTAGGTCTACTCATTTGTTTTCTTTCATTATTTTATTCTCCTTTAACGGGTTGGCTGGGAGAAATCTCTTTAAGTAGAGATAAGCTCGCCCATTGTACTATAGTTACGTTTGTATTCTCTTATTAATGTTATTTTCTGTGTACAATAAAGTGTTAAATAAATAAATATCACAATCGGTTCAGCAGTTATTAGGATATGAGTATAGTTGACAGATTGTTGATGTGGGTTTAATTTTCTTAAATTATTTTTATTTAATAATATAGTTGAAAACAACCGACGAAAGTTATTACGTAAGAGCACAGCATTTGGAATAGGAAAGAGATTAGCGGAAATAGCCGAATGCACAGGTAGTGTTCCCGGCAGAAGATCAGTGGGCCGCATTGTTGGCAGGTCATCCTGCTATCAAACGGAGCTCAAAATAGATGCCTCTAATAACTTTATTTCTAGTTTGCAAGTTTATCGAATGTGGTGGTCTAATTGTAAGTCTATTCGTCCGAGATAGATATGTAACTTGGGTCTTATTCTCGAGATTTTGGGGAGCAACTAGGGTTGCCAGCAGCCACTTTCTGATTTAGGGCTACCATCAGTAAAATACGGGTTTTATACTGCTTTTACGAGATATATTTAAGGAATTATTTTTTAACAAATTCTTTTTTTTTAAATCCATATTACTTGTCATAGGTAAAAGCTTTTTGAAGATGCAAATGAAAAAATGCAAAAGCAAATGCATTTAAATCTATAATAATAACACGCACAGAGCATATACGTCACAACCTGACACACGAACTCCCAGACGAATTCAAATTCAAAACAGCTGCAGCGAATCAGACACAATGACACAAAACTTATGTTAGGCCGAGCCCGTCACTCTGGACAGAATTTGGCAGTTTTATTCAGTTTGGCTAATTATAGATTCCTAAATTTTTATAGCGCAAAAAACCAGATAAGCGGTAAAATACGGGGCATTTGGTCACCATATGATCAACAATCTGTCCACAAGTGACAATATTTTTTTTAGATGACTTGTATAAATATTTATAATGCCAATAATATTCACCCAGTATTGGTCCGGGGCTTCTTTAAAGAATAGATCATCTACCATTTCGCCAGGCAGTTTGTAAAAGACGGACGGTTATACGTATCACTACTGTCTTCATGTTATTGTCATGTCCGGGTTTGGTACCACCGCCTTACCTATTCCTGCCGCAATAGCGTCAATGCTTGTCACTGTCGTGTTCTGATTTGGAGGGTAAGGTAGCCGGTCAACTTATGAATATTATATTGGATTATTTCCCGTCACACTGATAGAAACGCACCATTAACATCTTTGGTGTCGTCTACAGGTATTGTCTCCAGCAGGAAAGCTATATCTACTTGTTTGCTGTCTTATAAATAATACATATTTCCGAATCAATGTATAATGTCCTATTATATTCCTGAAGAGATACATTTTAAGTTACTTTTGTATATATATTGAAAACTGTTATTATATGTAGTTTGTGTGGTTTAGTCGTATGAAGACCGCATTACTTTAGATGTTAAGAACGGGTGTTTCGTCTAAATGAAGTTGTTAGAAGCTTCTTGTGACCGCTCAAACGGGAAAACCGGCGACGAGAGAAATCTGATAAGTCGATTAAGGCGGTTCTACGTTCTGCACATACACAGAATAGGATTATTTTATGTTAAGTTAGCTTTTAAAAATCTTTTTTTTCGGGTTCGTTAAAAAGTACATTAGTAATACAATTGTTATTTACGATCTATGATCGAAATGATCTAATTACAATAAATCATATTGATTTCACAAATTTTTCGTAAAATCTCCAGGAGGAATGAGAGAACCATTATGACACTAAATATGTATGTTAATAGTGCATTCAGCATTGCCATCCGTATGGCTGGGCTTCAATGCCATATGCGTTAGTGTACCGGCTACCTTACACTCCAAACCGGAACATGACAGTTACAGCGGCAGGAATAGGTAAGGCGATGACACCAGACCCGGGCGAGACGTTGCAGAACTCTACCACTTAACATTAAGCGTAATAATATTCAATTTTACCGTTTCACCCATTGATATTTTTATATCATAAGATAGCAAACAAGCAGATGGCTCTCCTGATGGAAAGAGAAAACATCGCATATAGAAATCAAAGATGTTAATGGCGCGTTGCTATCCGTGTGGCAATGCCGCATGCATACGTCTACGGACTACCTTAACTTTCAAACCAGAATACGACAATGACAAGCGTCGACGTTATTGCGGCAAGAATTACCAACTACCACACCGTTGGTCTAGTGGTTAGTGAACTGGGTTTGGGTGTTTATTAAGTATATAACAGCATACTTAATAAACAACCAAACCCAGAAATACAAACCTGTATGCTCTTCACATAAATGTTTATCCCTGCCGGGAATATTTTTGTCCACATAAATATTTGTCGATCCCGGACCCCGTCGATTCTTAGCTAGTTCGCTAACCACTAGACCAACGGTGTGGTAGTTGATAATTCCTGCCGCAATAACGTCGACGCTTGTCATTGTCGTATTCTGGTTTGAAAGTTAAGGTAGTCCGTAGACGTATGCATGCGGCATTGCCACACGGATAGCAACGCGCCATTAACATCTTTGATGTCTAAATATATTCTAGTATTTATATATGTATTTCTATGTATTAGTGTCGTTGACTAACACCCATAACACAAACAAATAATTTGCTTACTTTGGGGTTAGATCAGTTTTCTTTCACCGTGTTGGTCCCGGCCTCCTTTGAAGAATAGGCCAACTGCTGTTCTGCCAGGCAGATCGTAAAAGGCGACCGTTTGGTTATCGAGTCATTACCATCGTGGCTACTAGGTGGTAGAGTTCTGCATTGTCTCACCCGGGTCTGGTATTACCACCTTGCCTATTCCTGCCGCAATAGCGTCAGTGCTTGTTGCTGTCGTGTTCTGGTTTGGAGGGTAAGTTAGCCGGTAAACTTATGCATGTGGCATTAGACCTCGCCACGAGATAGCAACGCACCATTAACATCTTTGGTGTCTATAGGCGATGGTTAACTCTTTCCATCAGCAGACCTATCTGCTTGTTTGCTACCTTATGATATAAATAAAATAATAAATAGTTAGTGTAATTTGTTCCTTGATATTATTATTATAATTATACATATATCCGGTTGAGATGTTTCGAAAATCTACCATCTAGTATTCACGATGATACTGACACGTATAGACAATCGTTTGCCTTTTACGAAATGACTGGCAGAAGAATGGCTGATAGTTTATTGTTCAAAGCGACCCGGACCATTAGAAACAATTGTGCGCACTTACAATGAAATCTTTCCTATTAGCATAGAGTGCAGACAGCACTGACCCTAGCTCTTGATAAAGGTAGAGTAAGGGCCTAATTCATGTAACAAAGAAGCAATCGAGTCGAAGCGTTGAAGACTCTTACACATGTTCTCAAATAGGTATTATGCCGCGTCGTACTTAACAGGTTTGACGTTCTATCTTGTTTATGTCATGTTATATTATGATAGTAAGAATTGGGGGGCAAGATTGTGGTTCAACGCCATTTGCTCGTCATTTTCATCAATTACACACGATACAGCTGTAAATTGTATCTAGTGTTTGGTAATTGAACGCCTCTTGCCGTCTGCCGCTTAGAGCGACTCTTCCTCTCGCTCTACCCCAAGGCCGGCGATAAGTGTAGACCATTGACTTATTAATAGTCAATGGTATAGACTAAGTACCCTATTCGGTATTGTGTAAACCCAGCCTCTAGGTAAATGATAGAGTAATACTAGCAGCCGATGTAGTCGTTTGGGAATGACAATGGTTGAGTCGTAAATTCTGACGACACAGCTGGACTGCCGCCAAGTGATCCATGCACTTTACGAGATCTAGACCACCTGCCCCATATTTAATTACTTCCTCGTTATTTTTATCGTGATGGTTTTCTTATCACGACGCTAATCAGTAAAAATAGAACAGTAATAGCTACTTACAATCCAACGTATTATAAACATTGTATACAAAATTTGAGAAACAATAATATTACCATGACTACCTCCTGTAGCAATACCGTCAGTGCTTGTAATTATCGTATACCGGTTTGATAAACTTATGCATCCTCATTAGGACCCAGCCTCAGGGATAGCAACGCACCATTAACATCTTTGGTATCTATAGGCGATGGTTGGCTCTTTCCAGGAGCGCAATCTGCTCGTTTGCTATATTATGATATAAAAAAATACCATTAAGAACACCATATGTTATATGACACGCTTATTATTATAGGTACTTGTATTTCAATTTCACTTTACAACATAATATATATTTTTTAGCAACTCAATCGTTTTTACTTTTCAGAACGAAAAATACTGCTTCTTTGGTTTCCTATGATATAATGTTTTTTTTATATCAAAAGATAGCAAACAAGCGGATAGGACTCCTGATGGAAAGAGTCAACCATCGCCTATAGACACCAATGTTAATTAATAGTGCGTTGCTATATTGTGGCAAGGTCGAATTCCACATGCATAAGTTTACCGGCTACCATACCCACCAAACCGGAACACGACAGCGACAAGCACTGACGCTATTGCGGCAGGAATAGGTAAGGCGTGGACCAGACCCGGGCGAGACAATGCAGAACTCTACCACTTAGCAACCACGATGGTAGTGACTCGCTTAGCCAACCGGTCGCCTTTTACGACCTGCCTGGCATACAAAAATGTTGTGTACAAACCTATATTAACTTTATCAATAAATGTAGTTTAGCGGCATAGTTCGCGGAACCGCTTGTAATAACAACTGGTGTGTGTGTTAATGTGAATCCTCAGAAACGGTAACGGTCCAAGAGATGCTCGCACGCAATGTGTAAGCCTCGGACACACAGACACAAGCCTCGCGAGACACATCGATGGAAAAGCGTTTTCAGGGTTAAGGCACTAAGCGATTTTGTGTATTTAGCTATTAAATTGATTTAATAAAAAATTATATACTAACCAAATTATACATTTGATTAGTATACAATATAGACATTAGACAACCATATATACAAAATATAATATTTTGTATATATAATACAAAAAATTCAAATATTAGTACTTTATTATAATTTATGCATAGCTCTCGTCTGTGATTTTTTGTTTTTCGTTAGAATCTTACTTCAATCCATAAAAATATCACGGTTTCTATATAAAGGAAAGAAAATATTGAAGTGTACAAACTTATATTTTATTGTAATATACTAGCTGCACAGAATATGGTAAACCTAAGTTTACTATATTCTTTGCTAGCTGCATCCTGTGGCCCGCTGTACAATAAAAGTTTTTGGTTATATCTCCGGTAACAATATATTTTTCTGGGATAAAATATATTTCGTTTTATTTTAGGTTACTTTTACGTGTGTGTGAAAATCAATCCGAATCGATAACCGTTTTTGCGTGATTAAATAACTAACATTCAAAAAAACAAACTTCACTTTATAATAAACTAGCAAAAAGCAGAGCTTTGTAAGGGCTCGCAAAGTTATACTATCTAGTAATATTGTTATAAAAGTATTTTTATGAGAATTACATCTTTTAATGTATGGACTTTATTTATAATTATCCAACCTAAAAAACTCAGCGTATTTTCACCTAAACATTACATTTACATCAAAGGCCCGCGTCGTCAGGCTTTGGACTAGGAATATTTGGTTTTTGTTTGTTGGTATTTTCAAGGAAAAATATGTATTAAAAATGAAGGTTGATCTTATAAAAAACACATTTTTGACATTTTGCTGAAATAATTTGTTTTTTTTTCTAAAATCGAAAATCAAAATCGAAAAATGTTTTATTTAAATAAACCTTAAAAATTTTTGGGCTACGCAGGCACGAAGAATTGACGGTAGACACTCAGCGAATACATTTTTCGAATTTTTCTCTCAGAGAAACCCTCGGAGTTCGATTCCAGAGTCAGGCAAATGAAAAAATGTGTTTTTTCAGTTTTCTGATAAAACAACTTTGGCCGGGATTGGAAAAGTGCCCTAATGGCGATAGACTGGCCACCTACCACATTGTGGGACTTAAGTATCTTCAGCTAACCGTGGATGCACTCGTTGTACTTCTGCCTACCTCTTCGGGGATATGGGCGTAAATATACCTTTTTTTAGCTTTTTACCCTCGCACTCGGGCTAAGATTGGGAATTGATCTCAATACAATATAAATCAATTAATACATCTGTATTGTTTCTCAATAAGCATATTATGAAACTCTCTAACGTTCTATTTACTCTGTTCCCAGCAAACATCCCTGCTCTAGACCTAAATTCTCCTTGTGCCTCTCACAATATTACTTCGAACTTCCCTTCTCTTGCATTCTCCTTTCAATGATTTTATCATACACCTTCGATGCCAAACTGATCAAACTGATGGCCCTATAGCGTTGACGTGTATAATTATTATACATGTCAATGCCCTATAGCTATTGCAGTTTATACTTGAACCTCGCCTTTATACGAGGGCACATAAACCGCGCGCCGCCAGTAAAATATGAAGAAACAATTCATGAAGTAGGTCTTTTAATAAGTTCAAAAATTCTAATAGAAAATGTATCTTCTATCAATTTTAACTCGTTAATTTAATAAAAGATGGCGTTAGTAGTAATAAGATTCTAATACAAATTGTACCTTCTATTTTTTTATTTTCATAAAATGGTATTTTTATGTTAGATAACAAATCTAGACATGAATATAAACTACCACGTCGAAGCTCAAACCTAAAAATGCGATATTTTTTCAATAAAATGTACCACAAAAGTGCATCGAAAGTGGCCTAGAGTAGGGCTCGCTTCGCTCGCCCTGACTAGCTGTTGCCAGCGACTTCGTCAGCGCGGACTTCGTTTACTCCGCACTGCTCCTCCCCCGTAGGTGATAGCGTGATAATATATAGCGTATATGTTTACCCGCCCTGTTAGTAATATTCATGCAAAATTTGAAGTAAATCCATGCAGTACTTTTTGAGTTTACCCCGGACATACATACAGACAAACAGACAAAAATTCTGAAAACTATATTTTTTGCTTCGATATCGATTGTAGATCACGCCCCTAGTATTCTTTAAAAAAATATTCAATGTACAGTTTTGACTTTTCTACGATTTTATTATATGTATAGAAGTTGCATGGGATATCCGAGAGACTCGATTAAGGTAAAGATTATTATGAGCCCCTTTTGAAGAATAGATCGTTTGGTTTTTTAGACATTGTAAAAGGGCGAATAATTGGCCTAATGTATTAATACTACCGCATTACCTTTTCCTGCCGCAGTAGTCAATGCTTCTCATTGTCGTATCTCTATCTATAAGCGATAGTTTCTCCTCGTCTGGAAAGCTTGTTTGCTCTGATATGATGATAAAAATAAATAACAAATATAAGCCAGCTTAACAATAAAATTTAAATATCGGAAATATAATTTAAATGCTGGCTAACGCTTACTAGTTGTTTAATATTTTCAGTGTCCCGTATTTTCTCGAATAGAATAAAATAGAATAGAATATATTTTATTTGCATGAATATGGGTTACAATTAATAGGTCTTACATTTTTTCAGATCGCCATAATCTACCGCCAATGCCGGTGTGCAAATACATACTATAATCTACTTAATCATAATTAATGTTCATATTTTATAAATTTAAGGTCATGAATTATCTTACAATTAATTAAACTCATAGAATCAATATAAAAAAAATGATGTGGTGTCGCGGGACACCAGGTAGGAACGAACTTCCTTCGGCTAAACGGCACTACTCGCTTGTGTACGCGACTGTCGCGCCTGCGCACGTCTCATTTAACGCTTTTATTCCACGCATTTTTCTTACGGTTTTACTATCACATTTTTTTCAGTTCGGTCGCGCAGCAAAATCCCTATCCCCTCCAAGCCTGCCGTAAGGAACTTCGTTCCAAAAAAATGTCCAATTACATTTTGTTTATTTAGTGTCGTTATACATATTTAAAAAACTTAAAATATATTAAGAGTCAGATTTAAAATTTAAGTCATGATTATAATATCGTTCGTAATAACGCTCCGGCGAGTACTAATTCGAGTCTCGAGAAACTATTGCTTATCCAGCGAACTTAATATACCTAGCTCATCACTCGCAATATTGTAAGCCTCGTACACACGATTGATCGTTTTCGGTAAATTCTCAAACATAGTAAGCAAATGATAAATATTATAGTTCACATTTAATATCGCGTATTACACAAAAACGTCTTTCGCTTATTATGATAGCAAAAAGCAGTTGAATCTCTTGATAGAAAAATATTGCAATCGTATACACCGAACATGTTATAATTGAGTTGCTATCTGTATGGCAGGGATGTAATATCATATGCATAGGTTTGTGGGATACCTTACCCCTCGGACTGAAACATGACATTGACTAGCGCTGCACTAACGTTGTTCTAAATTGTGGTTGATGACGTGGCGCCATCATGAAGTCACGAGTGTTGTGACATGTTTAGCTTTTACAAACTGCCCGAAATCAAAAGGGACAACGGGGGTAAAATAATTATAATAATAATATTCGTTTATCTCCCGAAACCATGAAAGCCCACAAGATATGCGCACGTAAGTGTATCAATCGTAAGTCAACTGTTTGGCTAGACTTAACTTACTTAGATAGCGTTTTTGTAATTATAAAAATTAAAGAGTATTTCTTCGACATTATTTCGATATCTTTCAACTGATCAATTTTATAACAACGACAACATTACTCGCGTTGAATGTTGTTTGTATGATCAAAATCGTTCATTGCGTTCAAAAGTTACTATTTAAAAAAAAATTAAAATATTTTCGTTTTCAAGCAAATTTATGAAAGAAAAATGACGATTTCATGACTGGTACATAAATTAATGCTCAGGTATATTTTTGACTGCTTTGAGCCTAAAATGTTTCAGGAATGGCCTGCAGAGTCAACCGCTGTATAGATAATTTATAAGGCAACAAAGTAACATTGTAATTGAAAAGTTTGTTATCTTGTAACTCACAATCGCTCGGGTTGTACATTTTCGTGTGGTGTGTGCATTAGAAGAACGTAGTCTGACACCGCGCCGTAATAGTCGTAAATATTATAAGCCTTGTTTTTGTGATAGTAATCTCCAAAACAATTTAGGCAAATTAAAACTTGATAATTTGGAATATTATCTGTAACATCATCACGAGGACCACTCATCACAAAATCCATTATCTTTCGTTCATAATAACAGTTTACAATATAGTTTGTGAGATTGGTAATTACTATGTTGGTCTATTACAGTAATGAGTCATTGAGTTTTTCTTTGTAATGAATTTTCGGCTGTTAGTCTATCAGTCATACTCAGGCAAACTGCGCTACCAGACTTTTGGACGAGCTCAGCCAGAGTTTATGTTGGTGAGACCGAACCTTGTAAAATAATAAGTAAGAGTATAAGTGGTAACAGGACATATATTACGACGATTACGATTGGTGAGATGATGATGATTGATTTTTAATAAATAGAAAAATAGTTGCAAAATCAGCAAATTTTTTTTTACTTAACTGCATCTATGCTTTTTTAAGCTGTCCCCAGAAGGGTAAAACCGCCCCCTGGGTGAGTTTATTGTCATGTTCCACAATATATTCTTAACTAGTTCCTCTAACGTTATAGGAGTTCTTACTTTACTTTTTTAATTATTTGCTAATACATTGTTTATCACTGTACTGCATTGCATTTATGTTAGTAGTTAAAACGTTAAAGTTAGTTCCAAAGAGAAATTCAATGATAATAGCTTATTTGGCAAAATGCGACTTAAGTCAGTATGAAAATGTAAACCATAATAGATATAAAAACAAAGACATGCATACATTATACATATTTAAATGCACACATGCCACCGCGTTGCTTCATCTCTGCCATTTATGACTTTATACAGTATACCTCTTGGAAACTGCACTTTAATTGTAGATGAAAATAGCCTCATGCCAAAATTTCACGATGATCGGTTAAAAAGTTAAGGCGCGAAAGCGTAACAAACAACGACAAACGGATATAGTAAGTGACTCCTATCGCCCATTAACTACTGCAACATCCAGAGACTTTGCAGTTGCGATTCAGGCCTTGGAATAATGAGCCGGCTCATTTCTTAAAGGCCTTTAAGTTCAAATCTTTCGAAAACATATCCTTTGACAATTGGTTGTAAATCCACAAATTTTGAAAAGTAGAAAAAGAATAAAATTAAAGTGACGCTTTCTGCGATTTTTAGAATGTAACTTCTGCAATGAGACACGACAAGGGATGTAAGAAGTGCTCTTCTTTTTTTAATACATAAGATTCGGCGGATGTAATACATAAGATTCGGCGGAAAGTAACAAATGAAATTACACTAATTTATTGTAGTTATGCATTTCCGCAAAGTAACTCCTGAGCTAGTAATATATTTGTAAAGTTCGCCCATAGATTGCGGTCGGCGAGTGCGAGACATTGCGGTAAGGGGAGTAGGCCGGCCAGCGTGTGTCCTACTTCTGACTGCGAAGGGAGCCCCCTGGCCAACACTGGGACGTGCCGTTACAATGCTCTATTTACTGTAAATAGATTAACTTGGCGACCATGTGTACATATGCAATGCTCGTAAAATCAGAAATCAGAAATTTTTATTCAATAAAACTTTTTACAAGTTATTTTGACGCTTCAACAATTTTTTAAACTATTATCTACCAGATCGGAAACTTGGCGACAGAAAATTGAAAACAGAAAATTGCCTGTTATAGTCTAATACTCTCCAATCTGGAACATGAAAGTGACGAGAACTGTCATTATTACGACAGGAATAGGTGGGCGGTGGTACCTGACCAGGGCAGGACAATGCAGAACTCTACCACCTAGTCACGATGGTACTGATTCGCCAATCACCTCTTACGAACTGCCGGGCAGAAAAGCAGATAATTCAATCTTCAAAGGGAGCTTGGACCAATACGGGGAATATACTGTGTTTATATTACGTTAACATACCTATGATCATAGAATAATAACGCAGCGTTATTACTCTAAGCCTATGATATTATGTTGAGACACAACTAGCGCTCGAATAAAAGCACATAATTAAAATTATAATAATTAAGTAGGTACTAATTATGTCCCCGTCCTCTTATCAGTTCGGGCTCCTTTAACGAATAGACCAATTGCTGTTCTGTCAGGCAGTTTGTAAAAGGCGACCGATTGCCTATACGTGTTACTACCATCGTGACTTCTTGTTCTTCTTCTTTGCTGTCTTATGATATAAAAACCTAACTCTTGACACTATGTTAAATAGTTATACGGAAAAAAATATGTGCAAGACTTAACGTACGACGCGACGCCACGAAAGTTTTGTCAGTAAGTGATGTCTAACGGTGACAACTGACATTATATTATTATACATTTCTGATTATTACGCAACGTTCATAATTACAAAATATCGTACACGCACTCTCTAATAACTTTCTCGTAACACACTCTTGTGCTGCGATGACAGTCTGTTTGTCGAGTAGATGACTGCGCATAATGGAGAGATTACTGCGGAGATTGTTCCTGTCATGGAGCGGTGTATGCAGTAAACCAATTACTGAATCAATACCGTACACGGTGAAAGCTAGGAAAGTTAGAGAGCTATAGAAGGATTTTTATATCTTATGCATACAAGCTAATGGCTCACCTGATGGAATGAGATAATCATCTATCATCATCTATAGACACCAAACATGTTAATGGTGCGTTACTATTCTTGTAGCAGGTTTCAATGCCAGAGGTGTAAGTTAACCCTTTAAATCGGAACCTAACAGTGACAAGCACTGACGCTATTGCGGCAGAAATAGATAAAGCAGTGGTACCAGCCCAGGGCGAGACAATGCAGGGCCCTACCGTCCAGTAGGTAAGAGATTGCGAAACTTCAGCGTAGAAACATCAACAAAAGAGAGATATCATAGTATACTGTGTAGATTCATATATGAGGAAGAAAAGTGTGATTAGCAAATTTATCGCTAGGTGGTAACTGGTAATGTGATAACTAGAAAGAGGGCGACCTGGTAGGCATACTCTTCAGTAATTTCTTATTGAACTTTCGACAACAGCGCTACTTTTGGTAAAAACCGGTCACATTAATTTAGGAAAGTTATTATATGATATGCACTAGAAACTTTCGACATAAAAATTTAGCTTCAGTATGTTAGTGTGCACAAAACTCAAAAACAAGCGGTTAAACAGCCAAGTATTTTCATATAATTTTAATTCCGAAGTTCCTAATGAAACGATAAACTCTAAGCACTTTCGAGTGACTTATAACTTAGGATATACAACAAATAAACAATTGTCATATAGGTAAATATATTTACTTACATCACAATTATTAAAAGTGGCATCCTCAGAGCCATGCGAGAAAGAACTGACAAATGAACTCATAGGTATTAATAATGCTAGCAATCGCCCTCTAGCCCAAATTTAACCAGACAAAAATTAGGTAAACAATCAAATACTTTCCAAGTTTGACAACTAAACAAAGTAGTATACATGAGTGTTTAATAGTAGTATACTACTATTTTTATTTGTTAATATATATATTATAAAATAATGTTTCAAACGAATGATAATGTGCGTAATATTTATTATTAATTTGATGTGTTTTTAATTCATAAGAGGCGGAAAAAGTTCATATTTTTACGCATAATAAATATATTAGCTTTTCGCACTTTTTCTCCATTCAAACTTTAGCTGTGACAAATTTCATACTTCTCAGTCCACGCAATTTTCAGGAAAATCAATAATTAAAAAGTCTTTTTTGCGTTACGTTGTCGGATGAAAATAGTTTGACAAGTGTTTCACAAATGCGACGTTATGTACTAAACACTTTTCCTGCCAACGTATACATAAAGTAAAAAAACAGTTCTTCCTGGTATTTATTCCAAAGACGCAGAAAATACAAAATTGGGGCGACAGAGCACTGATGAAATGCAAGAATGCGAGCCAGTGTAATAGTAATGAGACAAAGAACCTTGGCCGAAGGGAGATCTCGGATGTCCATATAGGGATGCGTGAAGCCGAAAATGGCAGAGGTCATTAGCCAGTAGCTGCGCAGGCGACGATTGGCACGCGACCAAACGCTGCCAACGTCTGCGACCATTTAGGGTAACCAATTAATAAATATTATAGGGATATTGTATAATTTGATGAAGTTATAATTAATCAATGAAAAATAACTTTAAAATTCGGCCTCCAAGAAGGTATAGTTGAAGTTCGAGTGTGTGAGCTATATTAGTAATGTACATAATTTGGAAATATTGATAAAAATCAAATAGTCGATTGTAAGATACAATAACAAATGGAAATTATCTTAGTTAATAATCTATGAATCGCAAAAAACTTTTTAGATAAAATTTGCAATTTATTAACTGAAAATGGTAGTTGTAGACTTAAGTGTATGTAAATACTGGATAAGTATGCACTCAAGCTAAATAATAAGAAACAAAAACTTACGGTTATTGTGTACCCAAAATTGAATGCGTAGACGTAATTACAAAATTGGTCTATTTTTATTTGACTGTCATTACGTGGACAACAGCTACACACTATAGACTTTAGAAAATCTATCAAACTGTAATGACGGTTATGCGCAGCATGAAACAATACAGCGTATTATTTATCATTGAATCATATATATTCAAAATTAACGAATCCGATAAACATACTATACTTTGTCCATTATACTAATGGTTTTTTTGAAAACTTACGTGTTAAAAGTTAAAATTTCATACGAATAATATTAACTTCACGTACATAGAATGAAATAGTTACAAATAATCGGTAGGAATAAATGCTAATATATAAATAAGGTAATATATAATATGTTATTAAAATGTAACGTGCCATACAGAATTTCAAGCTGTAAAAAAGCCATTAATAAAAAATAAGTATAATATCTTCATTCAGTCAAAAAATGCTTCATTAAATTTTTTGGTTAAACACAGTAATGTAGGTTACTTCCTGATAATTACTGATAGCTTTCATGTTCTCTATACTGTGCTACAAAACCCTAAATGATACCGGTATATCTAATTCCCCGTGGGCTTTAATTCTAAGCGAAAAAACTATTGTGAAACGCTCGCTGTATTTCACCAAAATCATGGTCCCTCTAGGTATCTGACATCACGTTACACTCTATTTATAAAGACGAGGGAACAAAGCTCCATGATTTGATGAAATTTGACATTTCGTTGAATTGCGTCAAAAGTATTTATTTCCTGTGATGAGTGATGTTATCCCTCGTATCAAAAACTGATGTAGTGAAGCTGCAGGTCTTTTGTTTGATCGTGCGCGTGACTTGCGAGATTAATAAATGATTTGATTTTACACAAGCCATTGTAATATACTAAACAAGGTGCTTGACCTGGCTTCGCATGGCTATGGTGACGAAGAAATAAAATTAAATTTGATATAGTACTAATGTTTAAGCTTAAAACTTCTTAAAAATTCTCTACACGAACCTTGTCCGGACAACTACAATTACAGCACAAAAGAATAAGCCAAATAGGTGCAATCACTTTGAATACACGCGTAGATAATCATTCGTGGTGATTCATTTTTATTAAGTAGGTTTTTATATCATAGATAGCAAGCAAACCAATGGCTTTCCTGATGGAAAGAGAAACCATGGCCTATAGACACAAATAATGTAAATGGTGCGTTGCTATCCGTGCGGCGGGATGGCAATGCTACATATGCATAAGTCAATCGACTACCTTACCCTCCAGACAATAACAAGCGTTGGCGCTATTGCGGTAGGAATATGAAAGGCGGTGGTACCAAATACCCGGCGAGACATTGCGGAACCCTACAATCTTGTGTAAATAGATTTGTAAAAAGAAAGGCTTGATGAAGACATGTGATAAAAAATATTTACATATCACGTTTTGTTTTTATTAGTCATGTTTCATATATATCATAACACGAAGTAAAAACTTTGTATCCCTTTTTAAGACTGTTACGCGGAGTATAATTATGAGGAATATGGAATTTTGGCACAGTCGAAGTTTACATTGCGAAGGAGTGCAATAAGTGTATGTTTTAATACATGATGCATATACGAAAAACACAATAAAATCATTGGATTTATTAGGGCAGCCAATAGTGTAGTTATTTAGAATTACGTAGAAAGAAAAAATACTTTTGAATTAAAAAATGCGTCTTATTTAATATTCCTATACCACAGATTATATATTAGTTACTATCGTAACCTGTGCTTCAAACAAGCAATTCTTGTATGTTTCTATGCAATTCGTTTCTCCGAAATGGTTCTAACGATTTTGGCGAATTTTATATATAGGTAGTCTTTTATTATTAAAATTGATCTAGGTAAGTGACATCTCCGTAAAAATCCATTTTCACATCAAAAAACATTTTCTGAGCGTAGCTCGGTCGCCCAGCTAGTTATAATTAATAATATACCAAACATAATATAACGTTAGTAACTATATAGTATCTCATATGTACTAAACATATATCGTTTTGTATGATTATAATTTAGTAAAATCATAGACTAATATACATTTAATTATTATAATTATATTGGTCTGTGGTAAATACGAAGTAAAAAAGTTGGCATATTTAATTTTTTTTATTATTAACAGAAAATTAGTAAGTTACAGGTAATTAAATTTCTAACGTTATTTTGCAGATCAAGACCTGGTACACTAGTTATAGAATATTGATCAAAGTAATAAAAAATCAATAACTCCTATTTATAGCACGGAACAGATGGCTGTGCTAGTGATAATAAACCTTTTCTACCTACAAGCGTCTAACTTCTTGCTTTCCAGATATACTCGTTTCTCAAACTTCCAGCTGAAATAGGACAGGGCTTTCCCGTTTTTACCCAGAATCTTATTTAAAGAATAGATTTTCTTTCTCCTTGCCTTCTGCTGATCTGCCTTGCTGCTAGGCATCTCGTAACAGGCAAGAAAAGCTTTATTGTGACTAGTGAGCAAGTGACAGAGTTCTGCGACGTCTCGTTTTGGTACCACCTCCTTAGCTATTCTCTATTATAGTAATAGAGTCGGTGTTTGTCGCTGATGTATTCCAGTTTGGTAAGGGTAATGTAGCCGGTATACTTGTGGCATTTAACCCCAATTTCTCTGCCGTCTAGACTAGATGGTGCTTTTCTTCTTTAGCTTTCCACTGTATAAGATATACATCGGGTTAAGTCTAAAAGTAAGCACATAAAGATTCACGATGTATTCTTCCAAAAGGGCCTAGAGCGGTACATCTAGAAGCAGTGGGCACTGCAACAATTTAAACATAAAATGAATGTCATCACACCGCCAGCCGGTACCCTTGAATCCCTTGTTATTTGAGATAACTTAGACCCGACCCGACTTTCCGAGGTATGTCGTAGTTAATACACTACCATCAGACTGAGCTGCTGCTACGATTACTCTAGACTGAGAAAGTTCACATTTTGCCCGATACAGGAATCCAAACTGGCGACGAATATTACCTATAGTTAGAATAACGATTCGCTATTCTAACTATAACATTTCTCGTTCCCGCTCCATAAAACGAATTCATTTTTTTTCATCTATTATGTGTAAGTAATAAAAAACAATAAAATTCAGGTATTGTAACATAAATAAACAAAAATCAATTGCAAAAAAAAAACGAATCCCTCCCTTTTTTTCATAAATTGTTTATAACTTTTGCATTTTTTATGCGAGCATTCAACTTTTTGAAAAATTTATAGAGGATATTTCAAATCGATGACAACTTCGGTTCAACGACAACGGTCATAGTTTTCTGAGAACGCGAAGTGGAATTCTATAAAACGGTACACGAAACTGACATTTTATACAAAATAGTTTATACCATAATTGCTTCGTAGTTATTTGTAAAGTATGAAATATTTACCAATCTGATTGCGCACTTATTATTATTAATAAACAAGCTGGTGTCTTTATTTCAGAAGGTGAAACGTGCTCCAGCAGGTGAAGTGAGCAGTAGCGCCACCAATCGACCCAGATCGATATATTTAGTTCAATTAGCCGGTATTATTAGAAGTGAGTGAACGCCCTCCGGTTGATTGATTTGGAAGCTTCCACCGATACAGTCACCACTTGTAACTTTACACTGGGTTATATTTGAAGACTCCTACAAGACTGCCTGCACGCCCAATCACAGTATTTTTTTTCATAGGATGGCAGACAGTTAGCTGCCCTCGTGGACAGAGATGACCACTACCGACAAACATCCTCCAGATTTCGTAAAAGGCATCCGATTGGCTAAGCGAGTCACTATCACCGTGGCCACTAGGTGGTAGAGTTCTGCATTGTCTCGCCCGGGTCTGGTACCACCGCCTTACCTATTCCTGCAGCAATAATGTCAGTGCTAGACATTGTCGTGTTCCGGTTTGGAGGGCAATTCAACCGGTAATCTTATTAATGTGGCATTAGATCTCGCCACAAGGATAGCAACGCATCATTAACATCTTTGTTATCGTATAGGCGATGGTTGTCCCTTTCCATCAGGAGAGCCTGCTTGTTTGCTATGTAACGTCATAAAAAACATATACCCACTATTTTCCCTACGGCTAAAGCTTGTTGTCAAACTTAATATTTTATTTAGTCTATGAGATTAATTCTATTGAGATTTTACTGTTTGGTCCATGGTCGTATTTCGATGACATTTCGATAGTAGTGGTGACAGTGGAACATAAATAAAACAGGCCAAACCGTCTCGGACCACGCGTATTGTAGGGTTCCGTAGTTGTTCATCACAATCGCGACAATAGCACATTTATCTTTGGTGTCAATATGCGACGGTTGTCTTTTTCCACCAGGAGTGCCATCACCTCGTTTGCTGTCTTATAAAAAAATTCAGTCTCCTGTAGTTTTCGATATTTGAATTTTCATAAAATAAAAAAGCTGCGCAAAAGTTTTCCTTGATCCCTTGCCAAAAAAACCTTTTTTAAAATATATTAACAATCCTTCACAGAAATAATAAATTTCCGCGGACTCTCATATGAAATTTAATTTCTTCTTTTAGTTAAATATTTCCGCTATTTAATTTCATAATTATTACTGTATTTAATTAATCATCATAACTAATTAAATACTGGAGTATTTAATTAGTTATGATTTTTAATCTAATTCCATCTTTAAATTAATTTATACTGCAAAAATATTACAAGTGTTTAACTTTACAATAATATATAACATTCTCCATTCTCTTATAAAAATGAATATGTAAGCTAATCCACTAATTCTATAAAAACGGACCAGCAGATTTAGATAAAGCTTAATAAATAGAAAGCAATCTCCTGACTTACACATTGGACCGCCCTGTTGTTCGAGTGGTTAGCGACCCTGACTACGCAATCGACGGGGCTCGGGTTCAATTCCCGACGGGGACAAGCATTTATGTGATGAGTATATATGTTTTTATTTCTGGGTTTGGGTGTTTATTACGTATTTAATGTTTTGTTGTATAATTTCCAATCAATTTTCCCTTAAAGCAGTAGTCAGTAATTGTGTGGGTAATATGCTAAATATAATAAAGAAAAATTTCTAAACAAATTTGTCCTCACACGCAGCAGGGCTTGTTTACCGGTTAATTTTCAAACATACATCATCGTACTTAAGTACCTACTCGTACATAACGAGCGTTTCGTAAAGGTTTGGCTCTGCCTTAACATCAAAAATATCGGCTTCCTTATGGAGCAAAATTATAAGGGTTTGAATCAATAAACAGGTTTCTATTTCATATTCGCCGCTACCATTTTTTGTCTGGTTTGTCTGGTTTGTTTGTCGGTTTTGGGTTAAACCTATTTTAATTAGGTTTATAAAGTGTTTCCATCTGAGATACGCTCCCACCTGAGATACGGTCCGAGCGAAACCTTCTATGAAAACCGCTAAAAGCCTCTATTAACCGGTATTTTTTTCGAACCCTGCCTGGAAGATCTCGCAAGAGTTTGGTACCACCGCCTTACCTAGTTCTGTTGCAACAGCATTAGTACTTAATCTGTTGTGTTCCGATTCGGAAAGTAAGGTAGCCAGTAAACTTATACATGAAGTATTCCACCCCACCATTGGGATAGCATCTTTAGTGTTTATAGGCAATGGTTATGTGTTCCGGTATTTTTGGTGTCAATAGACATTTATCTCTTTCCACTAGGAGCAATCCGCTACCTTACTATCCTATTATAGAAAAAAAAAATTGAAAAGTATGATAAAATAATTTTCTTGGGAACTTAGACCATATAAATAAAATGTTAATTATCAAAGAAAGAAAGAAAGAAAGAAAGATGGAAGATTCTTTCTTTCTTTCTTTCTTTGATAATTAACATTTTATTTATATGGTTTTCAACTATCAAACAAAGTTTAATTTATTATTGGTCCAAGTTCTCAAAAAAATTATTAAGATTTGAATATTGAAAAGGTTAGGAAGCACCACTTCAGAGGTATATATCGGGAAGAGCGCTTTCACGTCACCTCAATCCGTTTCCCAAATGTGTTCCTGCAGCAGTAAAACAGTTTTTAATGTTAATTTCCCTGTAATATAAATAATTCGAACTTGCCATGACGCAAATGAGTGAATGTAATCCAATGTGAAGTTTACATGTACAATATTTATGGAGTGGCGCATTTCTAGAAATACTTATTTTTGTATTTCCGCGTTGTCAAGAATGTGCTATTGTCGCGATTGTGATGAACAACTACGGAACCCTACAATACGCGTGGTCCGAGACGGTTTGGCCTGTTTTATTTATGTTCCACTGTCACCACTACTATCGAAATGTCATCGAAATACGACCATGGACCAAACAGTAAAATCTCAATAGAATTAATCTCATAGACTAAATAAAATATTAAGTTTGACAACAAGCTTTAGCCGTAGGGAAAATAGTGGGTATATGTTTTTTATGACGTTACATAGCAAACAAGCAGGCTCTCCTGATGGAAAGGGACAACCATCGCCTATACGATAACAAAGATGTTAATGATGCGTTGCTATCCTTGTGGCGGGGACTTAATGCCATGTGCATATTTTTAATTTACCGGCTGCCATCTGCCAAATTGAAACACGACAGTGAAAAACACCAACACTATGGCGGCAAGAATAGGTAAGGCGGAGGTACAGGCGAGACAATGCAGAAATCTATCACCTACTTGCTATGATGGTAGAGACTCGTATGGCCAATTGTTCTCTGTAAGTGTCACTATACTATGAGTATACCAATTATTTGTACGTGTTACTGTCATCGTGACTACTAGGTGGTAGAAGTCTCGCTCGGATATTTGGTACCACTACATTATCTATTCCTGCCGCAATAGCGTCAGTGCTTGTCACTCTCGTGTTCTGGTTGGGAGGGAAAGGTAGACTTATGAATGTGGCATTGACATTCACACGGACAGCAACGCACCATTAAAATCTTTGGTGTCTATAGGTGATGGTTTCTCTTTTCGTCATGAGAGTCATCTGCTTGTGTGCTATCTTATGATATAAAAAATGTAGTTACTAAAAATATAAAGAAATCAAATACAAGTAAGTGAGCAATTTACGAGCAGGCCAACTTTTATGAAGTAATTGACGTGCTGAGTGACAACAGTATGGCCGGCGCGACGGAGTGAAAGTGAATTCTTTTTTGGAAGGGAAATTTTCAAGCAAAAAAGCTGTAAAATTTGGGATTCTTGGACGATCTTATTATTCATTGAAGTTACTGAAAATATATGAATATCATCACGCCCGTTTCTTTACGTGATATTCAGAGTGAATGGCACGACCGAAGACACTCATCAGTTTATTAGTTGGCTAATTTAGATTTTATTGTTATTGATAGCGTATGAAATAAAATAAATGCTGTATGTAGGATTCCCTGTTGTGCTGTTGGTAATTGATGAGACGTCAAAACTGTCGGGGTTGATGAAACCGTACAAGGATGGAAAACGGAATCACTTCCTAACCACGTAAAGTGTATTTGCTGCCTAAGGAAAGAAGTCTATCTGGGAAGTATTGAAACTAATATAATATTATAATCGTATATCGTAATCGTATAAGCGTTACTATCTTGCGGCGAGGTCTAATCCCACATGCATAAGTTTACCGGGTACCGTACCCTCAAAACCGAAACACGATAGCGACAAACACTGACACTATTGCGGCAGGAATAGATAAGGCGGTGGTACCAGACCCGGGCGAGACAATGCAAAACTCTACCACCTAGTAGCCACGATGGTACTGGCTCCCATAGCCAATCGGTCGCCTTTTACGACTGCTTGGCAAAACGGCAGTTGGCCTATTCTTTAACGGAGCCCGAAACCAACAAGGGGGTAAAAAATGACATGAATGATTAATAAAATTTAAAATAAAACAGTAATAACAAATACTAATCGAGTTATCGCTAGCCTTATTTGTATCAATGACGTCGCGCAAATATTGTCACTATACGCGTCAATAAACCTTACCGCGCGAAGCTATGTTTATGTATATAATTGTATGTTACATATTATTTACCACGCGATGATAACATTCCCAAGATACTTAGGGGCTTTGGACTATCAGAATGGTTAAGTGGTGAGAATTTCAGTGATTCAAATGATGAATAATTAAATAAATACAAATATAAATTTTGTAGATTTATATGTAAGAAAAAGTTGTAGATTTCTTGTCCGCTACAAAAGCTTAAATTATATTACTTCATACAAATATCAACTAGATTTAGTGTAGATAAAGTGACAGTCGGCGTGCTTTGCGACTCGATGTGACAAGTGATGAGCTTGACATTGTGTCCGTCGGCACCTCACTAACGACCAAGTGTGATGTTGCGATCGAGGTCGAGTAGTTGGGACATCATGTCACAAATGTAACGAGCAGACATCACTAATATTTTGTCACGCGAAGGAAAGTGCATTTCAAAAGCCATTTTCAGATTTATATCATACTAGATCTACCTGTATATAAATAACCTCGCTGGTAATTCTAAATTATTATGCACTTCGATCGGTGTTAGATTTAGGTTGTGGTATGAACAATAAGCTTTAAATAAATAAATATTGCTTAACCAGTATAGAACACGACTATAACATATAATGCTACTCGACGATACTGATACAAAGAACTACATACATAAATACTAAATATATGATAATATGAATAAACATCCAAACCCAGAAATATGAATATTTATCACATAAATGCTTGCCTCTGTCGAGAATCGAAACTGAGAATCGATGATTCTGTATCCAGGGTCACTAACCACACGACTCACTATATCACACACCGATTATAGCATCACAATTTCATAAAGCAGATGATTGATGTATGTCTTTTCTTCTTACGCACAAAAGTTCATTCTCCTTTTGTTAGTAATTAGGAAATTATCACCAAGATTGTTACTGCATAAAATCATTGCGTATATTATACAGAACTACTTAACAATAATTATCATGGGGCTTCGCATTAAACTCCGGGAGTCTAAGCTCCGTAGTCTATGATGCAAGGGTCTACAATTGGTAGACAGGCACTGTTGCTATGATTGGAGAACAAAATAACGAGGTGTACATATATTTCTCTATGCTTCGGATAATGAGTCGTTCAATAATGCGGCCAGATTTCCGAAAAATAAAAATTCAAAATCCACTAACACGGCTCTATTGATTTAAGCAATTATAAAATTTTAAATTTATTTATTTTAAATATTTGTTTAAAAAACTCAGTGGACGGTTTCATTTAATCGACTCTACCATTTTTGAAATATTTTTGATTATTAAATTGTGTTTCTTTCATCTTTTTAATCAGTAAATCAATTTTAATGTTGATAATTATGTAAAAAAATCAAGCAAAAAAAAAACCTACTGGTAAAACCATTCAGGTGCTGCCTATTTAATGTGGAGGAATATTTGTACGCGATAAATTTTTTAAGCGGAGCTTTCACAGCAGTAATCTAATTAATAATTTTATAAATAAGAGCAATATTATTAAATCCTTCAGATCTGTGTAGGTAGTATTTATAATTATTGAGAAAATTAAAAATTATTTTGTGTAATAACTTAAATAGAACTTACCTCCTTGTTATAAAAACAATCCTTAAAGAATCACTTTAAAATTCTATAAACTGATTTAATTTTGAACACAATTTTATTTCAAAAGAGAAAATAACAAATTGTATAGAGCTGTCAAATTAACGGCCCTCCGTTTAGCGCGGGAGTTCAAAACGGACTGCGTGTGTTACGATATTTGACGTCACAACACCAAATATAGTATCGAAAAGTGTGCATACGAGTTTTCTTTTAAACGCATTATAATTTCTGCTCGTAAGGTTGTAAATTGTGTGTCATGTTCTTAAAATTAACTCGTTTTTCCTCGAGATTGTCTAACGGTGTTATTTTTGCCGGCAAAATTCGTATCCCGCGCGTGTCTTAAAACGGCAAGGCGGGCGCGCGCAGTACCAGCTTTTGTTTACTATGGCGTCGATAGTAGATTGGGCGCGTGTACAATTAATTGCATAATTTCTCACATATAATTGACACTGGAGCTCAACAAATGATAGGCTTGGGTAGTATGATATGCTAAATTTGGCCTCGGTTTTTAAATAAGTTTTATAAAACACGTACCATAGTAAAACTTTAGCAATATGCATCAAACGCCTGGACTGCTTGACATTGTTTCTGAATATAATAAAATCATATAATAAAATCGTAGGAAAGTCAAAACTGTACATTGAATATTTTTTTAAAAGAATACTTGGGGCGTGATCTACAATCGATATCAAAGCCAAAAATATAGTTTTTAGAATTTTTGTCTGTTTGTCTGTATGTATGTCCGGGGTAAACTCAAAAAGTATTGCATGGATTTACTTCAAATTTTGCGTGAATATTACTAATAGGTCGGGTCAACATATAGGCTACATATTATCGCTCTATCACCTACGGGGGAGGAGCTGTGTGGAGTAAACGAAGTCCGCGCGGACGAAGTCATGGGCAACAACTAGTAATTAAAAAATTGCTATCCAGATTTTACCAATGATTCGCTGATGTTTCTTATTTTTAAAGTTAAATATATAAGAGTTAAATTATATTTTTAACACAAATGCCATTTAATTGGAATCATAGCTATAAGCCAAGCTCTATGCTTTATGAGCGTAAATTTAAGTTGATAATCCACGTACCGTACCATTTTTTACAATCTAGGGTTGCAAACATGCACACATTTTTCCTAATGATAAAAAACTACCGCTGAGAATGTGAAAATACATGATAAATGACTAATTTTGTAAAAAAAAACTTGTGAGGTGTCAAGGGACACCCGAATGGAACGAAGTTCCTTTTGATACAAAAAACCTGTATACACTCAACAAAAATAATCGTAATTGTAAACCACACTGTTCAATGCGAAATAGAAAAAAAATATCTGGCTTGTTTTCTATAAGAAAGAGAGAGAGAAAGAGAGAAACATGCGCATGCCGCACAGCTTACAATACCTTACTATAACAAAAAGTGTCGTGACAACTTTTCGTGAGAATTTTTTCCGTCTAGCCCCCTTTCACAACGCGCGATAAGGAACTTTGTTCCAAAAACAAAATAGCTTCAGTCTCTACATTTCCTTAAATGGGTCAACAAGTAAACAATTCCGTGTTGGTCCGGGCCCTCATTGAACAATAGACCATCTGCCATTCTGTCAGGCAGTTCGGAAGAGGTGAACGATTAGCTATACGTGTCACTAACATTGTGACTACTAGGTGGTAAATTTTCGTAACGACCCGCCCGGGTATATGGTAGGTACCACCGCTTCCTGCCACAATAAGGTCAATGCTTGTCATTGGCGTGTTATTTCTTCTGTGACTATAGACGATGATTGTCTTTTTCAATCAGGCGAACCATCTCAGCTTGTTAAATATCTTATAATTTAAAAAAAACTAGTCAAAGTCAATTCACAATCACTGTATTGTGTAGTAGTAAAATAATTACTTTCTAAGATTTTGTTTTAGAATGTCAATTGAATATGAAAATATTTTTAAAAGAAAGTTAATTTGGATCAAAAGAGATAAAAACCAACGGCCTACTGCTGTAGAAATCTTACTGGCAATTATTAAGTTTTCAGAGCATATCACATAAAAAGTGGAATCTACTTATAAGCGGACAGGGTTGTCGAGACATTCATTTCGTAATAATGTTGTTTCATATAATATGAAAGCACTTTATTTGTTTAAAGTTTAATTAATTAGTAGTAGTCCTTATATTATCAGTGCCCATAAGCGATGTAACCCAGTCAAAACCAGTTGGTACACAAACACTTTTACCACAGACTTTTACTCAGTAGTAAATTAAACATAGATAGGTATTTTAGTTTGAAGTGTAAAGAGAAGGCTTTTTAGCACAGTAGTTATAAATGAAATGAATGTATTTATACATTGTTTTTTTTTTCACAATGCTGATTGCATTTTTCATGCAAACGTTATAAAAAATTAAAGTATTTTCATTTTTATATAATAGATGAGAACATTTTGATATTTATATCCATCTGGACAGCAAACATGAGACATCTGCTTAAAAGAGATAACTATCGACCGAAACAAAAGACGATAATTGTGCATTTGCATTGTGCATTTTGTGATATAACACCACTACTGACTAGGTAACGCGTACTAATGCCACTACTGGCTAGGTAAAAAAGTGTAAAAAAGTATCTTCACGCCTGTCTGTATCCCCGAAGAGGTAGATAGAGGTACAATCAGCGCAACGACGATTAGCCGAAGATACTGAAGATCGCCAACCGGGCAACTTATCCAGCTGCGGGCAACGTTGTTTTTATCAAAAAATGAAAAATACATTTTTGATTTTCCCGACCCGGGAATCGAACCCGGGACAACACCAACACCAAACCACTAGTACACAGTGGCGACAAATATTTATTTTTTAAATAATTATAACAACTAATTTGATATTGAAATTGTTTTACTATATATTATTATTATTATTATAATATATTAATTTTGTAGGTAATAATTATTTTTCATATTTTAATTTTTACTATAAATAAAAGTTGCAATCCGTGCGTACGGCAAAATAGGAGGAATTATGTTACTACAATGTTTAAGAGCACATGTAACTTATTCCGGAATAAATAATTAATCATGTAATATTTACCATTAATTATTTTCATAATATGATTTAATGTCATGACATTTTAACACAATGTCGTAATTACAACACAAAATTAAAAACAAACTCACCATATTTTCCCTTTATCATTAGGGATCATTCTTAGTAGTTCCATTGGACAGTTCCATGACGGGACTAGTGAGACCATTTTTTCTCAGTAGTTCCATGGGGCTCTTTTAATATTGTCTAATTATCAAAACTGTTAATTGTTTTACTACTTTAGATTTATAATCTTATTGTGTTAAATTGCTACAAGTTTCTTAATTATATAAATAAATAAATATGATAAAACACTTTGCCAGTGAAAGTTTAATACGCGATTGAGACTGAGAACTGTTGATTCATATTAGTTTTTAACTCGTCCGGTGAGCGAGTCGTAAAATTATAATACACGCGTAAATAAAAGGTATTAAAAGTTGTCATTAACTATCACTATCATGCCAAGTAAACCACAAAAATGGGAGCTACAATAAAGCTTGCATATTTATGCTACTTATATTATATAGTACGCAACCGTTTGGGTAAACGGCAACAGCTTACCTCACATGGTTTTTCCGAGTAGCATTGATATTGGGAATTTTAAAAGGAGTGGGCTCACAAAATTCTCAGACGCAGCTATCGCATTACCAACTACCAAATTTTCATGGTCAGTGATGACTGCTTTCCACCAAGTTGCCCACTTGCTCATATGCTTACAGATATATTTAAAAACTAGCTGAGCCCGCGAATTCGTCCGCGTGGGAAAATTTCGAAAAAAGTATCCTAAGTTACTCCCTATCACATCAGCTATCTTCCAGTGAAAGTTTCGTCAAAATCAGTCCAACCTTGCCAGAGATTAGCCGGAACAAACAGACAGACAGACAGAGAGACAAAAAGTGTAAAAAATGTTATTTTGGTACATGTATCGTGTAAACATCTGCATAGGCATGCAATCAGTGCATAGGCATTTAGTAAAAAGCGGTTATTTTAATATTACAAACAGACACTCCAATTTTATTTATTTGTATAGATAGAACATAGCAAATAAATAAAAAATACACGGATTATAATAAGCTTCTGCTTCAGAAGCATGTATTTTAATTCACTTGTGTATTAATGGTATGTCTATATTATATGAAATACTACGAGTATGCACTTTTCTATAATAAACTAAGCCTCGCCCGGGTATTTGGTACCACCGCCTTACCTATTCCCGCCGTAATAGCGTCAATGCTGTTTGTTCCGGTTTAGAGTGGAAGATAGATTTATGCATGTGGCATTGCCATCTCGCCACACGGATAGCAACGCACCATTAACATCTTTGGTGTCTATAGCCGATTATTGAATACTTCTATCAGGAGAGCCATCTGCTTGTTTGTTATCTTATGTAAAAAAACCTATTAATTTAAACCCCGGATCCCAATCAGTAACGTAATGATTTCTACTGACTTGTGATGTTTATGACTGAACTTTATGATGTTCGATATCATAAGAGATTATCCCTTAGGGTAAGTGGGCTATGAGTCCGCCCTAAGGGATTCCCTTAAAATAGAGCATAGCAAAGAAATAAAATATACATGGATTATAATAATCTTTCGGAATAAGGGATTCCCTTAGGACGGACTCATAGCCCACTTACCCTTAAAACCCTAGCTGAGCACACTGTTCGCCCAAATAAACGCCCAGTTTCACAGAAAAAGGTCAAAATGACCATCTACTATTGTCATTTCGAAGAAAAAAATATTTCCTTTAAGCAATCCCTGTATTGGGCCAAAGTTTTGCAATGACTCGCCTGGTTTGGTACCACTGGTTTACCTATCCTGTCCGAATAACGTCAGTGCTTGTCACAGTCTGTGGCTATTAGAAGGGTAAGATACCCAGTAAATTTATTCATGTGGCATTGATGCCACCGCCGCGTGATAAGCAACGCACCATTAATATCTTCTATAGATGATGGTTGTCTCTTTCCATAAGGAGAGCCATTTGTTTAAATATCATAAAATAACAAACAAGCAGGTGGTTCTCCTGATGGAAAGCGACAACTATCGCCTAGACATACCAAAGATGTTTATGGTGCGTTGCTATCAGTATGGCGGAGTGTTAATGCCGCATGCATAAGTTTACCGGCTACCTTACCGTTTCTAGCGGAATAAGGCAATGATAAGCATTGAAAATGTTGCGATAGGAATAGGTAAAACAGTGATACCAGACCAGACGGGCGAGACAATCCAGAACTCTACCACGATGGTAGTGACTCGCATAGTCAATCACCCTTTTTTTATGAACTGATGGCAAAATAACGGTCTATTGTTCAAAGGCGGCCCGGTTAAACCGTGTCCTCCAGTGTTGGTCCGGGCTTCTTTAAAAAATAGACCAACTCCCGTTCAGCCAGGCAGGTCGTAAAAAGTGATTGATTGGCTATACGTGTCAGTATAATCGTGACTTCTAGGTAGTAGAGTTCCGCTACGGCTCGCCCGGCCAGGATATATTCCTGCCGCAATAGCGACAATGTCTCGTGTTCCAGTTTAGAAGGTGAAGTAGCCGGTAGACTTATGCATGTGGCATTCTCTTTCCGCTACAGATATCAAAGATTTTAATAGCAACGCACTATTAAAATCTTTGATATCAGTAGGCGATGGTTTTTTCTTTATATCTGGAGGGTCGTAATTAGCTATCACTCTTTATAGAAGTCCTGAACTTTATAGAAAAGAGAGAACATCAGTATTAGTTCCTGTACAGTATTATAATTGTGAGTCCTTTAACTTTTCTCTGGAATTGTAGTGATTTAATATTTTAATTAAGTAGGTTGGTCCCGGCCTCCTTTGAAGAATAGGCCAACTGCCGTTCTGCCAGGCAGGTCGTAAAAGGCGACCGTTTGGCTATCGAGTCACTACCATCGTGGCTACTAGGTGGTAGAGTTCTGCATTGTCTCGCCCGGGTCAGGTACCACCGCCTTACCTATTCCTGCCGCAATAGCGTCAGTGCTTGTCGCTGTCGTGTTCCGGTTTGGAGGGTAAGGTAGCCGGTAAACTTATGCATGTGGCATTAGACCTCGCCACAAGATAGCAACGCACCATTAACATCTTTGGTGTCTATAGGCGATGGTTGACTCTTTCCATCAGGAGACTCATCTGCTTGTTTGCTATCTTATGATATAAAAAAAAGACAGTCTAAATTCTCAGGTTAACATTTTTTGTGAAACCAGGATATATGAACATTTTCATAGATTTTTAATTATCTGTGTATCATTTCCGTGAATAAATGTGTTATAATGTATTTCATTCTACGCCGCTTTGGCAGTGGCGATGTTTACATGAGGCCTGGGAGGAGGGTAAATATCCCATTGGGCGGGTGCCAATACAATAAAACTTGCGACAAATATGCAGTATATTTTATATGAACAGTACCAAAAGTATTACAACAGTTAAGTATATTAAAAAAAATAGTTATTATTGTTACGAATAATCTAGAAACGTGTAGAGTTGGAGCGCTGGAGAGATCTAGTAATAAAAGAAAGAGATAGCTACTCCTATTGACAAACAAATAGTTGACCTGGGCTATGCCATAATGGACTTTGTGGTATATGGCATATGGTTGAAAGTAGCATGTACTAGGATTTATGACTCATAGCATGTTTACTATAAGAAGTGATTCATTGTTTCCCGATACATTTAGATTTTTCTGGATCCAGGTACAACTTTACCCTGGCTATAAATAGAGATGAGTTGACAAATACAGGGCAGTTTTTATCAAGCGATCGAGAGCGATACTTAAAGTGAATAGTGCGAAGCGAGAAGTGTTTTATTGTGTAGTTCAGTGATAGTATAGATAGTGACTATTGTGTAAAGTGTATTTTAGTATTATATTGTGTAGTCTTGTGTATTTGTATACTAAATACACGGATTTAATATAAGTGGTGTTTTTTTACAATTACGAACCCGAGTACGTAACATTATTGATTTTTTTTGTAGGTTTCATATTTTGACATATTTTCAACCGACAAAAAATGGAGGAAGTTCTCAATTCCACGCGCACCTATATTTTTTTAACTTTCTTTTACGTATGTATTTTGCCTCGATTTCTGTATGATTTTCGATGTATTTCGAAAATCGGGTTTTTACCAGATCTCCACGTTTTGAGGTCTTGGGAACCTTTTCCGACTATTTTCACAATGACGTCAGTATATCTATTGTATGCATGTGTGTATGTAAACATCGCATTACTTTCGAACGGCTTGACCGATCGAAACGCGGTTGATGGCAATCGATTGGATTTCGCTCAACTTTGAACCAATTCTGAAAATTTGAACCAATTCTGTTTAGGGGATTTTCAGACATTTTGAAAACCTATTAAAATCTTTGGTGAAACAGTATTTTTTTATAATAACTTCTAGTTTAATGTAGCGATTAAGTATAAAATCTAATCGTTCGTCAAAAAGTGTTTTATCGACGTGGCTTCGAAACTTTTCAACCAATCATTTTTGATCTACTACAATATTTTAGTACTTAAAAACTATATCGAATGCCATTTTCAAAATGAAAATCGACTGAAATGTTCAAAAATTACAGCTTTTCAAATATTAAAATTACGTTGTTTACAGCAAACATACTTCGTAATTTTTGAATATCCTTCAGACAAATATACCAATTACATTTAATAAATACCCAAACCCGGAAATACAAACATTTATGGTCATCACAAAAATGCTTGTCCCCGTTGGGGATCGAACCCGTGTCCCGTCGATTGTGTAGTCAGGGTCGCTAACCACTCGACCAACGGGGCGCTCAAAATTATAAATATTGCGTTATAAATAAAGTTTTTGGTGAATTTAAGGGTTTTTTTTAGAAGGGTAATCACTTACCATCACCTGATGATAAGTGATTACCGCAGCCCATATACACCCACTACCAGGGTTCTTGTAGTTGCGTTGCTAACCTTTTAAGAATGAATAAGCTCTTTAAAAGTAGTAAAAAGTATTTTATGTCCTATTCTAAATTCCAGGTCAACATCTACCAAATTTCACCTAAGTCGGTTCAAACATACAAACTGTTACATCTATACTAGAGACTGATCCACACTAATCTATACTATATTATAAATGCGAAAGATTGGCTGTTTGGATGGATGGATGTTTGTTACTCAATCATGTAAAAACTACTGAACGGATGTGAATGAAATTTAGCACTCAGGTAGATAAACCGGGAATAGCCTGTAGGCCATTTTTTATCCCGGAAAAATTATTTGTTCCCGCGGGATTTATAAGTGTCGCTAGTATCATAAATGCGAACGTCTGTCTGTTTCGCTTTCACGTCTAAATCGCTTAACAGAGTCTGATGTTTGGCATGGAGACAGTTGAAGATCCGGGTTAAAATATAGGTTAACTTTTTTCCAAAAACCAACCACTCAGGGGCTAAAATAGGGGATGAAATTTGCACGAAAAACTATATCGACGACATGTTAATCTACTCGTGGATAAAGCTGCTAGGATCATAGATTTACGAAAAAAAATTAGTGCAGACAGATTAGATTAATCGGTTTTTTAGTTCATCGGTTTATCCGCACTTTACCGATCCATAATAACAATTCAAATATCACAAGTAACCAGCGATTACTGTTAAATTGTCAAATACGGCGATGGGAATCATTTATACACAGTTACAAGTCAATATATTGGGATATTTTGAATAATTAGTGTCTAAAGATATTTGGCCTGCTCGGGTTACCCCGCAAGGTAACTGCCTGCTTATGTGATGCTTTCTTATTTATTTTTAATCAGACTAATATTATAAATGCGAAGGTAAGTATGTTTGTTACGCTTTCACGCGAAAACTACTTAACCGATCATTATGAAACTGCAGACATATTCTTGAAGGTATTAGAAGTCACATAGGAGGATTATAAAAAAAAACTTATTGAATATCTTAAATGTGAGCAAAGCCGCGGGTAAAAGCTTGTCTTCTATAAAACATCATAAGACAGGCAGCTCAATTCAAGGAGAAACGTAAAACCAAAAAATACGCGCAAACGAAAACACCACGCGCGTATCATAGCTGTATCTAAAGTTCTATATTAATACTTAGCTATAAATAAAACATGTAAACACACACATTACTGGCATATAAAGTCAACGCACAGACCGACATACCTACGTAATAATATATATGTTACAGTGAATATGAGTTTTTAGTTAAAACATGTTTTGACTTTTAATGAAAATTTGTATTGACTACTAGCTGTTGCCAGCGACTTCGTCCGCGCGGACTTCGTTTACTCCGCATAGCCTCACCCCCGTAGGTGATAGCGTGATAATATGTAGCCTATATGTTGACCCGACCTGGTCATGCAAAATTTGAAGTAAATCCATGCAGTACTTTTTGAGTTTATCCCGGACATACATACAGACAAACAGATAAACAGACAAACTGACAAAAATTCTAAAAACTATATTTTTGGTTTCGATATCGATTGTAGATCACGCCCCAAGTATTCTTTTAAAAAAATATTCAATATACAGTTTTGATTTTCCAATGATTTTATTATATGTATAAATATAGATTGGTTATTTTTATTTCGAATATAATATATAATATATATTATATTCGAAATATAGTCGGGAAATGCCTAGCAAATAAGTTTAAAGAAGGTTTAAGTTATTATTTACAAAAATAATGTAAAATAAAATTAAATATTCAAAGGTGCGTTTAAAATGTTCATGTAATTACAAAACAGGAAATATTTTATTAAAAAACTCCACGTATTAGGCTATAAATATGAAATACGAAACCAGTTTAAGACATTCTAAAAATAACAATAAGAAACTGGTAAAAGTAATAACAAAAAAGATACTTCATATATTTTAGCTGTTGCCCACGACTTCGTCCGCGCGGACTTCGTTTACTCCGCACAGCACCTCCCCGTAGGTGATAGCGTGATAATATGTAGCCTATATGTTGACCCGACCTATTAGTAATATTCATGCAAAATTTGAAGTAAATCCATGCAGTACTTTTTGAGTTTATCCCGGACATACATACAGACCAATAGACAAACAGACAAACAGACAAACAGACAAACAGACACACAGACACACAGGCAAACAGGCAAACAGACAAACAGACAGACAAACAGACAAACAGACAAACAGACAAACAGACAAACAGACAAACAGACAAACAGACAAACAGACAAACAGACAAACAGACAAACAGACAAACAGACAAACAGACAAACAGGAAACAGACAAACAGACAAACAGACAAACAGACAAACAGACAAACAGACAAACAGACAAACAGACAAACAGACAAACAGACAAACAGACAAACAGACAAACAGACAAACAGACAAACAGACAAACAGACAAACAGACAAACAGACAAACAGACAAACAGACAAACAGACAAACAGACAAACAGACAAACAGACAAACAGACAAACAGACAAACAGACAAACAGACAAACAGACAAACAGACAAAAATTCTATAAACTATATTTTTGGCTTCGATATCGATTGTAGATCACGCCCCAAGTATTCTTTTAAAAAAATATTCAATGTACAGTTTTGACTTTCCTACGATTTTATTATATGTATAGATAGATATCGTGACCACATACAAAAAATCTGTACATTGGTTGACCCTGCAGGCCACCCCTGAAACTTTCTGCTAAATTGTGGTATTTTAAGCCCAAAGAAGCAAAAACATAAGCATACCTGGTTTTTTATACAAACTTTTGATTTTTGAACTGAAAGACTTCAAAAATCTATAGTTTGTAAAAACGAAAATTATTGCCCTTTCGAATGGCATTCAATACAATTTTTGAACTCTTGAATGTTTTATTAGTTACAATCGATTTTGTAGCTAATAAAACATTTTAGGTTGAAAAACGTTGAAGAAAAACAAAAATCTCTCCATTGATAATTCCCGAACGAACCAACCGATTTTGATCCGATTGACGCTATTTGATGCAGTTTTTTTAAGTAGAAGAGCTGATTAAATTTTTAAATCAATCAGTATATTAGTTGTTTTAAAAAAGTTAACAAATTTTGCTGTAAGCAACATAATTTTAATATTTGAAAAGCCATAACCTTTGAAATGTTGATTCGATTTTAATTTTTGAAACGGCATTTGACGTAGTTTTTTAAGTAGTAAAGGTTAAAATGATACAATTTGCAGCGTATGACACATGTTTTTAAGGAAAGAGCTGATTAGATTTTGTACTTTTGTGTTATTATAATAAAACATCATTTCATCGATTTATTTGAGGTTTTTAAAAATTTCTTAAAATCTGCTGGGCCAAATCGGTTCAGATTTTCAGGAAGTCTAAGTTTAGCGGAAACCAATCGAACGCTATCAACTCCGTTTCGATCGGTCAAGCAATTCAAAAATTATGAGATGTTTACGGACACACAGATACATAAACACAGACATACTGACGTCATCGTGAAATTATTCAGAAGAAGTTCCTAGGACCTCCAAATGAGGAGATCTGGTGAAAACTCGATTTTTTCGAATCAGTAACGTCCTTTTCAGATGTCCTTGTGATACAGGTGTTTTAAAATTCCTATCGCCAAGCTATCGCCAATTCCTATGGCAAGCCTATCGCCAACCGGGCACTTTTCCACAATTGTTATTATAAGAAAACTGAAAAAAAAACACATTTTTTTAATAGCCTGTCCCAGGAATGGAACCCGGGACATGTGTCATGTGGTCAACACCGACACCAGACTACTAGGCCATAGAGACGTTTTAAAACTGACATCAAAATCGCTTGTACGTGACGTGTACGTACGTAACGTGTCGGGTGTAAAACTCTACTTCAAACTCTTCGCGTTATGAGGCGTACAATAGATAACTGAACTAAGCTTCGATCAATTCTTGATCGGAGGAAACGAGCAATTCTTGTATATATATATATATAATTGAAATCTCGGAATCGGCTCCAACGATTTTCATGAAACTCACAAATTATATATATATATATATATATATATATATATATATATATATATATATATATATATATATATATATATATATATATATATATATATATATATATATATATATATATATATATGTGTGTATGTGTGTGTGTGTGTATGTGTGATAAACAAGACAGGTTTCGGAAACCCTGACTCCTATGAGCTGCTGGGATTTTCCTAGGTAGAAGATAGTCTAATAAAATTTATCTAACCAGGGAATATAACCTAAGATGATTACTAGTCACTTAAACCAAACACCTAATATACTGACATTAACTAAACTTATCAGCCAAAGCAAACTTTTACTAGTCAAAATACATTTAAATTAAAAACTGAATTTGTCCGTAACATTATACTACGCGGACAATCTTGGCAGCCCCCCAATTCCCTACAACTTGCCATCTAAGTGACGTTCTAGTACTTTATACCTTATATCCACACGGTGGAGTCGATATTTGTATACGTCATGTAACGGAAATGCAAAAACCATATGATCCAATGAGTCACAGCTATAAGTTAAATTTAATTTCCCTAAATATACAAGTATATATACAATGATGCACTTAAGAAACCAACTCGCTATCTCCTTGGTTAAAATAAAACGTTACTTGACTGCTTTTCGACGTTGAACACATTTTCAAGAATATGGACCTTTGGCCACATATTTTTCATGCATTTTGAAGAATTTCACTCTATAAGTATAGCAAATGAACAAAAAGATTTTCCTAGCGGAAAGAAATGTTAATCATGCGGTATTATCCTGCCTTAAATGGAAGCTTCTATCTTCCGGACGTTATGATAAGAATTTTTGATTTTAAGCTACAGGACTTTGGTGATCCTTAGCTGTAGTTAGATTATGTTGTTGTCGAAATCTAGAGATAGCCAGATCAGCGCGTGCTTGTCTAGTCAGCTAACCTCATATAAAACATTCCAGGGCTTAATTTCAAGCCCTGGAATTAAGTTACCTGGTTGACGATGATTTTTCCTGAGGGTTTCTCGGTGATGTAGTTTTGCATGCCCGCCATGAGCACGGTGGCGCCCAGGAACTTGTTTAGCAAGGCCCGGGCTTCTGCGTCTTCGGTGCTGTCTCCTTCTTCTATTACTATTGGAAAGAAGAGTCGTTTAAGCGCAACAGTTCATAAGACTCAATTTTTTGTATTATTTATACAATATTTATTGTTGATAATAGTTTTAAAATCGGTTAATAAATGGCGGAGTTTTGATTGTCGTGATTGATCAGATTGATGGTAGTGACTATTTTTTATTTAAAAGTGAAAATAGATAATCATGAGTCCTGGATCCAGCAAGTGTATTTATTGAGGCGCACATTTCACAAAGAAGCAAAACATAGTTAAAAAACAAACAAACAAAAACCATAGGAATAAAGACATTATAATAGTAATTTTGAAAAAAAAAAATTAAACGGCTTTGTATATTTGTCACTTCCATATGTCAAAACCTACTGATCGATTTTAATGAATCTTAAGACTGTTCCCTAATTTTGAATATACTTACCTGATTTAAATCGAAAATAATTAGCTCGATATCTTTTAGTCCGCGAGAAATTCGTAGATAAACATACAAACTTACATACGCTTACGAAATTTAGTACACATACTTAGACGCCTACATAAATCATCAATCATCATACTCAAATATTCAATATATCCAAAAAAAGTATCTTCAAGCCCATATCCCCGAAGGGGTAGGCAGAGGTACAAGTGCCCCCACGATTAGTCGAAGATACTTGGTCCCACAAATGTGATAGGTGGCAAGCCTATCGCCAACCGGGCACTTTCCAATCCCGGGCAAATTTGTGTTTCGCAGAAAACTGAAAAAACACTTTTATTGTGCCCGTCCCGGGAATCGAACCCGGGACCTCATGTGGTCAACGCCAACGCTGGACCGCTAGACCACAGAGGCGATTACGAAATATTATCAAATGTATATCAAATTGATAGCCTCTGTTTTTTCGTCGGTTAAAAATAATATAAAAACAGTAAGTAATGGTGATGCAACGTCCGAAAATGGTATACCACTCAGCATTCATTGAGAATATATTATGTTAAAACTAACGTCAATTTTCTGTGGTGGTCAAAGTAAGCTGAAACAAGCAGTAGTGAAAATGCACTCTCAATTTATGACCCCGAAGCACTAGGTGGTAGAGTTTTGCAACGTCTCACCCGTGCTCTGTATCACCGCTTTACCTATTCCTGCCGCAATAGCGTCAATGTTTCTCATTGTGTTCTGGTTTAGAGAGTAAGGTAGCCGGTTTACTTTGCATATGGCATTCCAACCCCGCTATACGGATAATAACGCACTATTTACATCCTTGGTATTTATAGGCCATAGTTATCTTTCCATCAGGAGAATCATTTGCTCGTTTGCGAACGTAACCGGCGCCAGGCTCACTTTAGCACACGCTGAATTGGACCCTTTTTAGGGGCACTGTGGGACACATGGTATAGACAATAAACACACAGCGTATTTTTTTTAATTTATTTGCTTAGCTCTATTGTGTTGTGCGTGTGTGTGTGTGTGTGCGTGTGTGTGTGTGCGTGTGTGTGTGTGTGTGTGCGTGTGTATGTGTGTGCGTGTGTATGTGTGTGTGCGTGTGTGTGCGTGCGTGCGTGTGCGTGTGTTTTTATAAATAATTTTTGCAAATATGTTTTTTTTTGTGTTTTATTTTTTATTGTGCTTATAACATTTAATCTAAATGTATCTCGTTGCACCGTTGAATAAATGTTTCTTTCTTTATTTTAATTGTCGGAGTTTACCTATGTCCGCATTCTTCATCCTGGTGAGTATGTCCTGAACCCCGGTGACTTTGGTGTGGCTGTCGAGGAAGGAGCGGTGGTGCGCGCGGTGGCCGCTGCGCGTGCTCGTGGTGGTGGTGGTGCGGACGCCGTCGCCGACCTGCTCCGTCGTCGTCGTGGTCTCCACGTCTTCGATGGAATCCAAGCTTTGCTCGCTGTCGGTTCGGGCTAGACCTTTTACGAAATAATTCTAACATTTTAATCATGAATATTAACTTATGGAGTACAGATTTCTTATATAGTGAATTAAACGGAAAGATTTGTTGAGGGTAGCGGAATAGCAAATACACAAAAGTTCTCAAGTACCGTTCTCCGTACTGCCAGGCGCCCTTTGAAGAATAGACCATCTGCCATTCTACCAGACAAATCGTAAAGAGCGAATGTCACCGCCATTGAGACATCTAGCTGGTAGAGTTCCGTAATGTCTCGTCCAAATATGGTACCACCGCCTCACCTATTCCTGCCGCAATAACGTCTTTGCTTGTCACTGTCGTTTTACAGATTCAGGCGTTACTTTACGGAAAATAGACATTCAATTTAAAGACCAAATTAAGGTATTTAATTTGCAAAATTTCCGCTTTCATCTTTATCGCTGTCATGTTTCTGTTTAAAAGGGTAAGGTAGCTGGTAAATTCATTTATGTGGTATTACACCCTCCAAACCGGAACACGCTAATGACAGGCACTGACGCTATTGCGGCCGTAATAGGTAAGGCGGTGGTACCAGAACCGGGCGAGACAATGCAGAACTCTACCACCTAGTGGCCACGATGGTAATGAATCGCATAACCAATCGGTCGCCTTGTACGACCTGCCTGGCAGAACGGCAGTTGGTTTATTCTTCAAAGGAGTCCGAGACCAACACGGGGAAAAATAAGTAAGTGTGTGATGAGAATAGAAGTTTATATTGCTAGGTCTGGATGTTTTTAAATGTATTTCAGCGCCCGCAGCGGGATATGTCTATCACAAGAAAATAATTTGCTTTCTTTGAAGATAGATTAATTCGTGTTACTTATTTGTCCATCCATACTAATTTTATAAATGCAAAAGTAATTCGGTCTGTCAGTCTGCCTGTCTGTATGTGAGTCTCTTCTTCGCGCCTAAACCACTGAACCGATTTGAATGAAATTTGGTACAAAGATAGTTTGAGACTCGAGGAAGAACTTAGAATAGTTTTTGTTCCGGAAAATCCACGGGAATGGGAAATATGCGGTATTTTATTTTAGAAATATTTCCTCGCGGACGAAGTCGCGGACACAGCTAGTGATGAAATATTATATTATATTACTTTTACATACAAAATACAATTTATTTTTCTTTATCTTTCACTATATTTAAAATACGTATCTCTTTGTTTGTCCGCTATGGATTCCTAAACTACTGATCCGATTTCAGTGAAATTTCGTAGATATCTACTGTTTGGTCCAACTTAAAAGATATGATGAGTTTTTATCTCAATTATCCCCCCCCTTCCTCCCCTCCCCCTTCTGAAGTATCCCACCAAAATATTCAATACAAGTAATTTGTATGGCAAAACAACGTTTACCGTTTAGTATAGGTATATTATTTCGATATAAGTTATTTTTTTAATTATTCGCTTAGGTCAAGTCTTGCTTTATTAAAAGCACCTTAGAAACGTACCGGCATGTGCTGAAGAGTCGCTGGAGACGTTGTCCTTCATGGTGCTCGTTCGTAAGATCAGACCGGCCTTCGGGTATGTGGCTCGCTCACTCTTACACGTCTCACCTACAATATGAGACACAACATTAGTTTCAGAATACATGTGCGTCAATACTAATATAATAAAATTACGCCGATTTATTGTTATAACCAAGGAGGTATTGAGTCGGAACCTAATTATTTTTAGTGTGAATTTATTGATTGTGAGTGTCACTGTTATATTGTTAATTGAAATGCACACACACAAACACACATACACACACACACATATCAACACTTAGTGACGTATGTACTTATATAGTATTAGCGATCGCCCTGTGGTCGAAATTCGACTATAGAATAAACAATAAAATCTCTTATAAGTTTGAAAACAGACTTTAGCCATATAGAAAATAGTACCTATGTATGTGTGTACAATATGTTAGATGAATGTATAGTATATGTTGTATTTATTTTTACTAATTTTATGTATTTGTAATGCATATTATAAATAAATCAATATTATAAATAAATCAATAAATATTCACGGGACAAATTACACTGACTGATCTAACCTCAAAGTAAGCAAGTTATTTGCTTGTGTTATGGGTGTTAGTCAACGATACTAATACATAGAAATACATATATAAATACCAGAATAAATAAATAAATGAATAAATAAATATTCACGAGACAAATTACACTTACTGATCTAACCCCAAAGTAAGCAAGTTATTTGCTTGTGTTATGGGTGTTAGTCAACGATACTAATACATAGAAATACATATATAAATACCAGAATAAATAAATAAATAAATAAATAAATATTCACGAGACAAATTACACTTACTGTACTAACCCCAAAGTAAGCAAATTATTTGCTTGTGTTATGGGTGTTAGTCAACGATACTAATACATAGAAATACATATATAAATACCAAAATAAATAAATAAATATTCACGAGACAAATTACACTTATTGATCTAACCCCAAAGTAAGCAATTTATTTGCTTGTGTTATGGGTGTTAGTCAACGATACCAATACATAGAAATACATATATAAATACCAAAATAAATAAATAAATAAATATTCACGAGACAAATTACACTTATTGATCTAACCCCAAAGTAAGCAAATTATTTGCTTGTGTTATGGGTGTTAGTCAACGATACTAATACATAGAAATACATATATAAATACCAGAATAAATAAATAAATAAATATTCACGAGACAAATTACACTTATTGATCTAACCCCAAAGTAAGCAAATTATTTGCTTGTGTTATGGGTGTTAGTCAACGATACCAATACATAGAAATACATATAAAAATACTTTTACATACATAATAAACATCCAAACCCGGAAATACAAACATTTATGCTCATCACACAAATGCTTGTCCCCGTCGGGGATCGAACCCGAGCCCCGTCGATTGCGTAGTCAGGGTCGCTAACCACTCGGCCAACGGGGCGGTATGGATGTTTAGATGTATGGATGGATAGATGTTTGGATGGATGGATGGATGTTTGTTATTCAATCACGCAAATACTACTAAACGGATTTAAATAAAATTTGGCACAAAGGTATATGATGACCATGGCACATAGGCCACTTTTTATCAACTTTTGCCCGTTGCATTATAAAAGTCAAAAACTTTTACTGCAACGGGCTATACGCTGCGACTAGTTTACTATAAACAGCTGTGTACTGTGTGGAAACAAATAAATAAGTAATCAAACTCACTTGCACTTTTAATATATTTTTCAGTAAGTGATTTCACAGAACTCTGTCTCACTGTCTTCTTTTCTTCATGCCTGTTCTCAGTCCTCTCAGTCTTTTTATCAATACTTTCCACTCTACTCCTCTTCTCGGTCTCCATCTTATTGGTCTTACTCAGGTTTTTGCCCGATTTATTTGCCTCCTGTTTATCTTTAACGTGTTGTCTTCTATCAGCACTATCAGTGTCATGCACTCTTTCTATTTTGACTTTCTGGGATTGTTTCTGGTCCTTTCTTTCAAAGGTGTCATTCAAAGTTCTGTTTTCTATGACACGTCGTTCATTGTGTGTGAACTGGTCTATAGCAGCTCGTTCTTCCTTCTAGAATTAAAAATAACATAAATATTGTGGGGACACATTTGGAATTTGCTGACGCAGGCGCAACTTTATATGTGACGGCAGTATGTGACGCCAGTGGTCCGCGCGCCCTCACGCGATATATACCAGTCTTGTAACTTGTAATTTAGGTGTGTGTTATAATACAGAATATACACTACTATAAACTCTATTAATTACCTAACTGCGGCATCTACCATAGGAGTCAAACCGACCACACACACGCGCCATAAGCCCCCAAACGAGAGGCTACATACAATATTTTAATCTTTTACCCCCTAAAATATTATCACGATGTTTCCTTTATGAGACCGAGAAACCAGAACGCCACATTGACATTCAAGCTCACGACGACTCACTGGTTTGTCATCTACCGGGATAGACCCACATGGTTGCATTTGCCAACCTTAATAACCATCAATTATTATTTGCTATCAAGAAGAGCATCAAGAAGAGTATCATGTAGGAACACGTGCTCCTCTCCTTACTGATAAAATTAAAATATTTTTTTATTCACATAAACCTTTACAGGCATTTTTGAGGAGTCGATATTTTAAGTATTATTGCCCGATTGGAACGCGGCCACACTTTTTTATACAATAAGATGGCAAACAAGCAGATGGTTCTCCTGGTAAAAAGCGAAACCATCGTCTATACACACCAAAGATGTTAATTGGTGCGTTGCTATTAGTGCGGCGGGATGGCAATGCCACATGCGTAAGTCTACCGACTACTTTTCTCAAAACGGGAACACGATAATGACAGGCATTGACGCTATTACGGCAGAAGAGGTAAGGCGATGGTATTAAATAATCGGGCGAGACGTTGCAGAACTCTACAACCCAGTAACCACGATGGTAGTGACACGTGTAGCCAATCGTTCACCTCGTACGACCTGCCTGGCAGAACGGCAGTTGGTCTATTCTTCAAAGAACAACCCGGATCAACAACGAGCCCGGATCAACACGGAGCAATTCTTAACTTTGAATTGGGGGAATTCATCTAGACACAGTGTTAGTATCTATGTTAAATTCTACACAGCATTTCTTTTATGTTATAGGATAGCAAACAAGCAGATAGTACTCCTGATGAAAAGAAATAATCATATGGCAGGCAGGCTATAAACACTAAAGATCATAAGGCATTGCTGTACATGTCGGGATGATATGCGAGATGAGAAGAACTTTTACTGTCATATTACACTAATTACGAGTAAGTATGTAAGTAAGTAAGTATCTTCACGCCCATATCCCCGAAAGGGTAGGCAGAGGTACAACAAGTGCACCCACGATTAGCCGAAGATACTTGGTCCCACAATGTGATAGGTGGCCAGCCTATCGCCAACCGGGCACTTTCCAATCCCGAGCAATGTTGTTTTTATCGGAAAACTGAAAAAACACATTTTATAATTGCCCGACCCAGGAATCGAATCCGGGACCTCATGCGAGTATAGAGTATAATTACGAGTATTATTAAATATATCGAATTCATATACCACGTCAATGACATTAGTAAATAACTGTTTATAATTGTGATGATGCAAGTATTATAGTAGTTCTCAACAACCATATGCCTAGGTTAATATATTAATATTCATATTCGCGAAAGCGCCTTAAATTCTACGGATTTTGCAATAATAATCACTGTTATATATAAATAACAGGCGCTTACATTATGAATTTCACTGTAGTATGTGCCGGTATCTCCCCCGAATTTCTTAGTTGTGGTAATGGCAGCTAGTCCATGCAGTCTTGAGGGCTTCTCCCCTTGATTTTGAAGAAACTTTTCTAAATCTTCAGGTTCCGTAGAATAAGCAGTAACAGAGACAGTGCCCTCAGGCTCACTACCGTTGCGCGAGTGGAACTCTTGTCGAATGACAGTGCCTTTCACTGTTGAATTGCAAAAGCGTTAGTTAACAGTTTATGTAAACAGTACGTATTGTTATCAGCGTTACACATCACTGAGTTCGAAATAAAAATGTTTGTCTGTTGTTTGCCGACTTAAATTCTTTTAGTTACGTAGTAAATAAATACGTATCAAACAATTTAAATATTAAGGTTAATGGTGAAGGAAAGTATAAGGTACGAACATCAATGACGGTCCGCTTCATCAGAGTAGTTATAGCCGATGGTAATCAGCCTTTATCGCCAACTGATCAGTTATCGATCGGTCGATGATAACGGTTGATCTCCATCGGCGTTGATTTGAAACGACTATCGGTTGTAAACACAACACTACCGGATACCAAGCTACTACGAAATTCTCATAGACTTATCACTAAATTCATATACTTTTTATAGCAATATAATATATAACAGACCGGGATCCCAGGGACAAACTTTTTTTTATTAATAACAAGCTGATTTTTATATCTTCGAAAAATCTCAAATTGGGTAGATAATAAAGCTGTTGAAAATTTTGATTCGATGAAGGAAAAATATTTATTAATAACAATAATTATTTTTTGAATTTGATCGTTTGATTATATTATGGAAAACACGATGAAACTTTTGTCCTACACATTCGATGGTTTTTCTGGCGAGTCCTCCACTCTAAAGATTCGGAATAATGAGATGTTTATATACTAGCTGACCCGGCAAACGTTGTTTTGCCTTATATATTAGGAATTCGTAGCGGACAAACAACGTGACACTTAATTTATATAAGTCTACGGGATTAAACTTTATATGGTGGTTAAGTATTCTTAAATTTTCTAATTTTCCGCGCAATTTTCTTAATATTTCTTTTTATAAGAACCTTCTCCTTACAATTACAAAACACAACAAAAAAAAAATTACCGAAATTGGCTGGACCAATTTTCAAATTCAGGCGTGATGTCGTGACCAAGGAAAATAGGGATTGATTTTTATATATATAATATAAGATTAATCAATTTAATAACAACCTAATTTTCTCACAACAGCTTGTTAATTATTATTGTTATTCAAGGGTAACATTGTCCTATACACGTAAAGTAGAAACTTTTTTTAGTCCAACACTGTAAAGTTTTCTTTATTATCTATCTTTATTAGTTACCCGATTCGAGATTTTTCGAAGATAGAAAAGATAGTTGTCTCGTCAAAACGAAGCTGTTCACAAAAATTCAGCTTGTTATTAATCAAAATAAAGTTAGTTCCTGGGATCCCGGTCTATAAGGTCCTTCCAAAATAGGTGAACATATTTTAACTCGGCGTTCAGTACGTCTAACCAAACATATCCACCCAAAAAATAATGTGATTCAAGGAACTAAAACTTTTTGATTTTTACGAACAAAATATGTTTTTCTCATAACTATTTACTAATTTTTTTCGTAAAATAATCCAATTTGTGGTTATTTAACACTTAATACTCACTCTTGCGTTAAAAGTGGATTTTTAATGCAAAAAGGCGTAAATCGTTATGAGAAAAAAATATTTTGTTTGTAAAATTCAAAAAGGTTTAGGCCCTTGAATTCTTTTTTGGGTAGATATCTTGGTTAGACAATCTGAACGCTATGTTAAAATATGTTCACATATTTTGGAAGGACCTTATACATAACAATATAGTATAGAATCTATTGATCGTCCGGTGGTGGAAACTCGTTCATAGACTAAGCAATGAAAACCCTTTTAAGTTTCACAACAGACTTTTCCCGTAAAGACAATGGTAGGTATACATGTGTGTACATTATCATGTATGTAGGTATATCACATGAATGTAATGTTTATTTAATGTGTTTCTAATGAATATTATTACAAGTAATTTTCTGCACTCCTCCGTAATGTTAACTTTAACGGTGCCAAATATTACACTCCACCGTTCGCTTTATTGTTATAAAAGGGGGTACAAAGTTTTTACATCACGTATTAACATGTAGATTACAATACATACCTATGAGTATACATCTTGCTGTGTGCTATACTATTTTTATATTATTTTAGTTACAATGTAAGATGGTATTATATTTATATCATAGGAATTCGAATCATAAATAAGCAGCTGGCTCTCGTGTTGACTCAATCATTCGTAACGAATAAACAAATATACAATTTAAAATATTTAATTTAATGTTAATTTTGTATCGTACCTAAATCTTTACTAAGCAGCCGCTTATGTTATCTCTGAATGCGGCAGTTTGGACTTTTAGAATTACATCAACACATGGGCGTACCCAGGTTCTAAGCCAGGGGGGGAGGGGTGGCAACCGTAACATTTTATGACTATATTTTTATCATGTTATATTTTTATCTACAACAGTAGATAGTTATTAGAGACGTAAACAAATTCCAGGGGGCGGGCAGCTGTCCTTCCCTGCCCTCCCCCTCGATACGCCCATGCACCAACGATTAAGGAATTTAATGATGTGAGTGTGTGATCCGCGAATGTTGAATCAGTTAAATATTTATTTGTTATTAATATACTAATATTGTAAATGTAGAAAATTGTATGTTTGAATGTTTTATTATCTAATCAGGGGAAAATGCGTAGTTAGAATTTAATAAAGAAGAAATTAATGTAGGTAACTGAATTCGCCACCTTCCGTGAACTCTTATTTGTGTCTCCTGCAATGCCGCTGTCTATGAATATAAAATGCTTATAAAATATCTTAAAGAATTAAATAAAATTTGGCATACTGGTACACTTAATATTTAAAACCCGGACAAATATCTGTTCCGGCAAAATGTATAGTTTTCGTGGGACTTACAAAATTTTTAGAGATAATAAGCAGAGATAAATATATGCAGTTTCCTACCTTAATTAGAGATCAATGACAAGACGAAAAGTTATATAATTATTTTTAATATCCCAAAGACAGGAGCCGGCGGTAGTGTATCTGGGCAACTGGTTTAATATTGACATAATGATATAAGACGTATGACACCGTAGCGAGAATGATTCACGGTATTATTTTTGTTATAAGACAGTTCAAACAGATAAGTGGCCTCTGAGACTATTGCAAAGTCCTCGGAGTCGTCTCGAGTATGCCAGCTTCGATGATATAGTTGAATTAGCTATTGCCAGCGACTTTACTTGCGTTAACAGACATTCAATTGATGAATTTGCATCTTAAAATGTTGTAAAGAAAATATTTTCTACTACTAGACCACGTCTTTATATCACTTATTGTTACACTCAACCGCGTCCGTTAATTACGGCATCGTCAGAGATGAGCGCAGTGTCAGCAGACGTACGACAATTATTATTGTACATGTACCAATTTCTCATGAATTTTTTAATGCTCAATCCTAAGTGTATCTTGACACAAACACAATAATTTTGAACGATAGCAGTTTTCAATATAAAATAATTATGTATTTTCTTTAAAAATATTTATTATTTAAATGTTTGAATCAAATTTTCCGCCTTACAAACAACTAAGTGAGTTCTCAAGTATATAATATAGATACTTGACTAAAAAATGTTTAATAATTGCCGAAATATAATTTAAATAAACTCACTTCAGTGATTTGGAATGTACAATAATTTTATTGAAAATACAATAATTTTGCGGCTCCGATACAATAATATTTTTTACAGGTCTTCCAACACGGGTTGAGTGAACGCTCGGTGCCGGGATACCGGGACTCAACGCGAGGAAACCAGATTCAATTTGTAAATACTTCTAAAACTGGTTGCGTTACCAACAGTGATATTTTATATGCTAAATTATTTAAAAACATCGCTTGATGAAAATCTGTTGTTTAGAAATTTGTCCGTTTATTGTGACATATCACCAGGAATAAATGTGACTAGCTTGTGAAATACAAGATATTGACTATACCCACGGCTGGCTAGGAAATATTTACAGGTTTAAATTATAAGTACTAAATGATTTTATATTGTGTCACTTGTGTATGGGTTGTACTTATTTGCGTCTTTTTAAATATTTGCAAATATTTTTTAAAAAATGGGATCACTGTTGCAGGCTAACACGAAACCTTAATTTCTACTGTCATTTAGGTTGTTACACTTGTGTGAAAAGCATCTAGGTTGAAAACTTATAATAATATAGGTAACTATGAACTAATTTCCTAAGATAAATCGATTTTATGTAATTATACATACCTTGATATTTTGAAGCTCCATTTCTTAGAGCTTTAATGCCGAATAGTGGTCTGCCCTCCGCATCTACAGGTCCTGGTCCATAACTAGATGTGATGACATCTATTGGCTTGGAAATCACTTTTGAGGGGCTCGGCGCTCGATACTTCGGCTTTTCAGTTTCGATTTTTTTGCTGCTAAATGTTCGAGTTTCTGATGTAATCTTTTTAAGATTTCTGTTTGTTACCCAGGATGGTTTGTCGTCTTGTGACTGCTTTTGTGGTATCTTCTTTTCAATATCATACACGGTTTTAATAATCAATTCTTGTTTGGTTTTTGAGTTTGATGGTGGTTTAACTTCAGGAGTCTGCGGCCTTTCAGATGTTTGTTTAGTTTTACGTTCAGGGCTTGGTGATTTTTGTTTTGGAACCTGAGCTGCAATTTTTTTCTCTGGGGATGGTGATCTCTTTCCATTCACACGGACAATTTCTATTGTGTCTTTGGAAGATGTTCTTTCGGTAATACTTTTAGAGCTACTAATTGTTAGTTTTGTTTCGGATGCTTGAGTCTCTACAGTTTTGTGCTTTTGTTCAGTTATAGTCATCGGATTTTTGGGTTTCTCATTTTCTGTATGTTTGTCTGAATCATTAAGTCCCACTTTTTTCATATATGCAGATGCATACTCATTAAAACGATTGCCTTTAGATTTTGTTGCTGTCTTGTTAGGAGACATTGGTCGAGATATCTTATCCGGACTAGTTTTTCGCAATGGACTTTTTGGTTTGTTTGTTGATTCTTTTGGGACAATTTTCTTCGGACTTCGCGATCGTATTTTAATGTCAGACATAGTTATGTTGACGTCAGAACTGTGGCCATTCATTACTATTTTGTGTTCCATGTTCTCAGTTTTGGGTATTTCTTTATCTAATGGTTTTGATTTTGGAGGCCTTTCTGGCGAATGCGTTTTATTTACAGTTGATTTAGGCAAGCGCTCTGGCGATAAATTCTTTTTAGTTGTAGATTTAGGCTGCCGTTCTGGTGACCTATTTAAAGGTCGCAATTCTGTCGTATTACTTTTGGATGTTTTTCCAAAATTGGAAGTTTGCTTAATACTTTTCATTGCCACAGTCATGTCAAGCTGGTCAGTTTCAGTTTTCTTCTTGGCTACTCGTATTTGCGCTCTTATTCGCCTCCTTTGCTCATAACCCACAACTTTCTCTAGCTGTAAGAAATAAATTCGTTGAAATTAAATTAAGACCCACAGACAGCGAATTTTTTTAAAGTTTTGTTTAAGTTGATCTAAGGATTAACATATTTATGAGCTTGAGCTAAAATAGAATCTTAATTCACGCGAAATATGTTAGTGATTTTCTCTTTTAAAAAATATCAGTCAGATTTTGGTTTTTTAACGCTTATATGTCCCGGAGAAAACGCAAACTGTCAGACATTAACCCCGTGTTGGTCCCGGGCTTATGTGAAGAATAAGCCAACTGCCGTTCTACCAGGTAGGTCGTAAAAGGCGACCGATTGGCTATTCGAGTCACTACCATCGTGGCTACTAGGTGGTAGAGTTTTTCATTGTCTCGCCCAGGTCTTATACCACCACCTCATCGTTGGGTCTCCTGATGGAAAGAGTCAACCATCGTCTATAGACACCAAAGGTGTTATTGGTGCGTTGCTATCTTATAGCGAGGTCTAATGCCACTTGCATAGGTTTCCCGGCTACCTTACCCTCCAAACCGGAACACGACAGTGACAAGCACTGTCGCTATTGCGCCAGGAATAGGTAAGGCGGTGGTACCAGACCCGGGCGAGACAATGCAAAACTCTACCTCCTAGTAACTGTACAAAAAGAAAATTAATATTTAATTTTTTTTTAATTGTCGCTATATTGATTGTTTGGCTATGGATTTTAAGTTGAAATAAACAAATAAATATCTTAAAATAGAAAAAAAGTAGACGACTTTCCCGATACAATGAGATGAAAATCGTCTATAAAAGCCAAACATATTGGTGCGTTGCTATCTGTATGGCTGGGTGTTAGTGCTAAGTGCATAAGTTTACCGGCTACCTTACTCTCCTAACCGGAATACGACAACAATAAGCATTGACGCTATGCATCATGAATAGGTACCTCACCTATTCATGATTGCGAGTGTTCCCAGACCCGCGCGAGGCGCTACACAACTCTCTCACATAATTTAACTTATTATAAACCACACATTTTCCGGAGAATTGTTTGCACCACTCTACCCATTTTCAGTGCTTTTTTGTGGTCAGGGGTGCTATCAAATGAATGGGACTATGGAACTTCACACCGGAAATTAAAATTATACTCCTGGTGGTAAATTTTACTTACCATTTGCTCTAGAAGCTCAACGTCAAAAATGTCTTCAATACACGGTTGATGATGTTCAACGCTACTACGACGTCGTTCGCTACTAACAGTCGATCTCTCGATACTTGTTCTTCGAAGCTCAACACCGAATTTACCACTGCCACGTCTACTGCTAACCTCAATTTCTTCAACATTTTTAGTCTCTTCTTTCAATTGACTTGTTTTTGTGGGTCGTTGGTACCCAGGAACTTTGTCTTGTGGTTTATCCGCATTTTCTAATGTTGGTTCCTTATTTTGTAAAAGGATGTCTTCATCTCCTGGCACATTCCTTGTTGATTCAAATATATTAGGAGATGCTACTTTATTATTCCTATGCGCCGGAGATTTCGGTCTTGACTTTACAGGGGAACGTGGTCTGGATAAATTAGAGTTACTCAAGGGTTTCTCGTTTGTTTTAACTTGTGTTTGTTGTAATGTTTCGTAAGATATTGTGGTAGATGGAGACTCATGTCTCTTTTTAACTTCATTTGATTCATAGCTTATATGTTCAAATTCTTTATTTTCTGAAGGATGGAAAAAGGATGCATCTGATTTAGATGATTTTTTTGAAACACCTATATCAGTTAATTTAGTAGTCTTAGTACTCTTTTCTTTTGAGTTTTGAGTTGTTGTAGCAATATTTTCAAACAGAGCTTTCGCTTTCTTTACAGCTTCACTGCTACGCAGCGAAGTAACTTTAGTAATTGATTTTTCTGTATGATTGTTATTTGGGGTATTGTCTTTTTCGTTGTTTGGTGTGTTACTAGTTTTCAGCTTATCAATTTTACTATCTGAACTTTTTATAGGTTGTTTAGGTTTTGCAGAATTTGCATCAGTGATGTCGGCATTCTCTACTAGTTTCTTCATAATTTGCTCGTGTTGTTCTATTATTTTATTTTCCTTTTCTTCATTTTCATGCGTTTCACTTAAAAATTGTTCTGCAGTTTTAACAAATTTATTTACCTTGTCTGAAACACTAAGCAAACAGTCATCACTTTTTAGGGACTCATCTACATTGCTCAAATCAGGACGTTCAACTTTTTGGACAGACTTAGGTTTCGAGACTTTAGTATTTTCGGCAGTTTCTACGAATAAATGTGCTTTGTCATTTACGCTTAATTTTGTATAGTCATCTTGGTAAGTAGTTTGTACATCATATTCTTCCTTGATGTTGCGTGACGGACTTTTACTGTGCTTCACTCTGTCAGTTGTTTTAGCAAATTTATTTACCTTTTCAGACACAGTTAACAAGCACTCGTCTGATTTTAAATTTTCATCGATATAATCAGAATGAACCCTTTTTTCGGTGTCCCTAAAGCTAGAAGTAGATGACGATTCCTTAGGTTTCTTAGCATTTTGTATTTGTGTGGTGAATTTAGAAACTTTGTCATTCACACTTAAAAGGAAATCATCTTTATGGAGATCAATATCTGTGGTTTTTGTAAATAATTCATCTTCTTCACGAATTTCTACAATATCGTCTACAATAGATTCTGTTTCATGAATAGTTTGATGATGATGAGCCCGTTTTTGAAACTCCTCATCTGGTTCATCTACTTCATCTGGAAATCTAGGAGTACCAAAATCTTCTGTAAAACCTACTGGTGTTGGACATATACGATCTGGAGAGTTTTCTCTTGAAGATTTAGCTTGTTGAACATCGATAATAATATCGTCATCATCTATTGTCGTGTTCAAGGCTGTCGCTGACTTGGGTTTACTTGGTGGAAATTTCGTTAGAGGTTCTCGTGTCACAGGGCCTGCTTTTATAGGCCTAGTATCTGTTTTTACGTTATTTACCTGTATTTCTGGTTTTGACTTGATTTTTTGAGGCAAGGTTCGCTTGGATTTTATGGTAATGTCACTTGATGTTCGAGTAACTTTACTGTCTGGAATTTTCCTTGTTTCCTTTAAAGTGGTTTTTGGTGTGTACGGCCGCTTAGAGTCTTGCTCAGTGGGTTTAGGTGTTTTATCTTGAGTCACTTTATTGCTACCAGTTTTTGCTACTTTAGTGTTGTGAAGACTACTAGGAGTAGTTTTCTTAGTATCAAATGTAACTGGTTTGTCTGCTTTCGTTGGCGATATTGGGTGTTTAGTTGGTAAATTGGATGTTTCTTTAGTTTTAGGTAAAATTGTTTTTAATACCTGGGGTGACTGAGGACGTTCTAGAGGTAAAGTTGGTTTTTTGGGTGATAAACTTCTAGTGAGGCCCGGTGCAACTGGTTTTTTAGTAGGTGATATATTCCTGGAGGGAAGTTTCGTGGCTTTTTTTTCATTAACACATTTGACTATCTCGTTACATTCATAATCTTCAGTTGATTTTGTTGTATCTCTAAAATGTTCTTCATATTTTATCTCTGACTCCTCTTTCACTGTATTTTCTACAGATATCGCATCTTCTGCTTGTTCTTTGTGTGTTTTAGTATTGTCCGTACACGATGGACGTTTTGGAGAAAGCTGTCTCAAAGATTTTTGTACTCTATCTAATACTTCTCTTTCTCGTTCGTGGGTTACAAGATTTGTAGAGCTATTTATTGTATTGGCAACTTTTGTCTCATATGTCTTATTTTGAGGTTCTTTTGAGACAATAAATGTTTCAGTTGAAGTTTGACGAGGAGGAGACACCGAAGTTTTATGTGGTGACGACTTATCTTCTAAAACACCAGTAAAGGAAATTTGTTGCAAATTTTCTGTAGTACAATTAACGTCATTTTCTTCAGTTGTTACGGCAACATTTTCAGTAACGACTTTTTTTGCTGTCGGAATGTTTTCTTCGTTTAATTGTTTATTAGTTGTTTGATTATTTTCTTTCTTGTTTGGGTGTTTCGTATCTGGTTGTTTGGTTTGTACGACATATGAATTATTTTCATTTGTTTTATTATCTGTATGTTTGAGATTTTCATTGTTTGATGTATTTTCTGTGACATTAATTATATTTTGAAGCTTTGTTGGTGAAGATTCCCGAGAAAATGTCTTTTTAATTTTGTGTTTTTCAGAATTCAAGTTTAAGGTATCAGTCGTGGTACTAAATTCTTTTACCTCTTTTGAACGAATATTAGGAGGTGATCCTTCTTTTGGTAGCGGACTACGGCAAGGTGATATACTGGGTGAACGGCTAGAAGAATGTCTTTTTAATGTACTATTTATAGATTCATTTTTCTCAGAATTTACTATTGTAGTCGAATCAACGTCCACCATTCCTAATATTTTAAGACACCTTTCTTCATATGTTTCTCGTCTTTCAAATGGAGGTTTTGGTTTGATGGCTGATTTTGTTTTTTCAGTGTCAGAACCGGGTACAAAAGGTTTATTTTCATCTGTAGGTGAAACTAGAAAACTAGTAGGTGGTTTTTCAACAGGTGAGATTTCTTTAAAATCTTTAGGCTTCTTCAAAGAACTTTTTCTTGGAAGGGTTTCTTTGATTGGACGTTTTTCAGGAGAGGGTGATCTACAAGGTATTTTTGATTTAATTGGAGACCTTAATTCATCTACGGGTTTGTTAATTTGGGTTTTAATGTCTTCCCCTTCTAAAGGAGTTTCATCTATATCAAGGTCAGTAATAATTGATTTGTCTGTACGAGGTGAACTAAAATATACAAAGCCACTAACAGACGTTGTCGGTGAACTTTGCCCAGTAGAAGGAGCACTCTCTGCAGTTTTAGGTTTCCTTGTAGGGCTAGTTGATGGTGTTACTAGCTGTCTTGGACGTTCTTTAGATATTTTGTTTTTATTGGTTTCCTCAATTATTTTTTCAGTGTTAATAAAGTGTTCTGTATATTTATACTTATTTTCTTTTGAAGGAGATCTCACTGGTGATGTAGCATTCCTTGTATTATTAGCTTTGTCCGGCGAAATAGATGGTGTTTTAGAAACCTTTGGTTTATTAGAATTCAAAATAAGCTCGGAAGGTCTTGTGCCTTTCTTCTCTTTTTGGTCAGATGGTATTATGTCAGAAATGATAGTAGTATCTTTTGATATACGTTCTGTAGTCTTCATAGTTTTTTCTGATTCCTTATAAGAAAACGTATCGCTAACAGAATTCAGATCTTTACTGGTTGCATTAATTGTTGACAATTTTGTAGGTGACGTACAAGATGTAGGCAAATATGTGTCATTATTAGTGCTTGGAGATTTTTCTTTTCTGGGAGGAGGTTTTTGAATAGTTGAGTCAGAATTACTTTTTGGTGGGCTTTTTCTTGAAGGTAATGATGAGTTATTTGTAGGATATTTATCGGGGCTAGAAGATTTATTAGTTAACCTTGAATGATCGATATTAGACTCTTTTGTATCACGAGTAATTAAAATATTTTCTCTCCTCGTGGTTGAAGACAATATTTTCTGGTTTTGTAATTCGGGAGAACATTTAGGTAACTTTTGGCGTGAAGGAGATGTTGTGTTTCTTTTAGGAGACTTAGGAGGACTAGGGGACTTACTTTTTGATCGAATATTTTCTGTATGAGAACTGCCAATGCTAGACTCATTTTCATTAAACATACTTTGAGGAGTTTCCTTTTTTGATGGAGAATAAGGTTTTTGATTTGGTGATTCAAATGAATCTTTTGATGGGCTTTTGCGAAATGGTGACGTTATATTTCTTGAAGGATACTTAACAGGGCTGGGAGATTTCTCTTTTACTCTACGGGTTATAGTATTAGAGTCTATTTCAACTTGAGAGCCTTTTATCTCTTGACTATCATTCGCTTTATCTAAATTCTCATTTACGGGTGCAGTATACATTTTTGTTTCTTCATCTATAAATTTATAATGCTCTTTCTTTATTTGGTTTGTTTTTGTAATTTGGGTTTCTTTTACAAAATCATGAGAATCAAAAGTTTTAGTTGGTGATTTTCTCTCGGGTTCTGATGGTTGCGATTTGCTTGCAGCAGTAGGTTTCATATATCCTGGGTGATCATCATATTGATTTTTTGTCTCGTTATCTATAGATTTATACTGTTCTTTTCTTATCTGGTCTGTTCTTGTAATTTGGGTTTCGTTTACAACATCATGAGAATCAAAAGTTTTAGTCGGTGATTTCCTCTCGGGTTCTAGTGGTTGCAGTTTGCTTGCAGCAGTAGGTTTCATGTATCCTGGTAGATCATCATCTTGATGTTTTGTCTCTTTGTCTGTAGATTTATACTGCTCTTTTCTTATCTGGTCTGTTATTGTAATTTGGGTTTCATTTTCAATATCACGAGAATCACGAGTTTTAGTCATTGATTTCCTTTCAGGCTCTGATGGTTTTGATTTACTGGCAGCCGTTGGTTTCATATATCCCGGTATATCATCATTTTGATTTCCGGTAGTAAGATAATCTTCTTTATGGGTTTTATCTACATTGTTTTGGGGAAGCATCTGACGATGATTTCGTTCAGGGCTCATGCTATCATTTCTGTCTCTTTTAGATGGTGAAATATCACGAGAAGGACTTTGATATGGTAATGAAGTTACTTTGGTAGTAGATTTTCTTTCAGGGCTAAAACTAAATCGTTCTCTGTCTGGACTATTTGTGTGTTCTTTGTCAGGGCTTGAAGATGATCTATTCTTAAGGATTTGGGGATGCTTATTAGGACTAACACTAGCTCTTGATACTGTATTGTTATATATTTTTTTGTCAGGGCTAGGTGTCCTTTTAGTCGGGGAATGCTGTCGCTGAGATCGTCTTTCCGTGTTAATATTTATATCACTTTTTTTGTCACTAAAAGAATAAGACGACTGAGTGCTGTAACGCTGTTCTGAAACGGTGCAATTAGGTGAAAATCTGTCTAGTTTATTAGGACTTCCACCGCGACTGCTAGGTTTTCTATATGTTTTATCAGGACTTACACCGCGACTGCTAGGTTTTCTAGATGTTTTATCAGGACTTACACTACTCCGCAAAGATGAATTACTAGAATGAAAAGTACCAGGAGAGGAACCTCTTGTTTGTGGTCGACTTGGTGTGTCAGATCTGAGAGTGCTAGCCCAAGCTTGATGTGCTGGGCTTAAATCATTACTTATTTTTCTTTGCGTATAATCCGATTGATAAGTTGTTTGATATTCATGAGTAGTTTTGTTCTCCATAATCTCTTCTACTTTTTTATCCTGAGTAATATTATAAACACGTTCTTCATCTTCTTTAACAATTTGTCGTTCTTCAAGCTTTTTATTTTGAATTTTATTTGTGTTATGAGTTGAAATGTCAACATTGCGATTAGCACTGTCAATTGTGGTCTTAAGTTGTTGATCAATACGTGACTGCTTATTATTTTTATGTTCTGTTGTTTCATCAATTATAAAGTTATTTGTTTCTAAATTCCGCTGAAAATCATAGTCATCTCTGTTTCGTTGGACATCGACAATATCATTGCTCATTTCATTTTTTTCACGAAGATTCGTAGATGATTGAGTGGAATGAGTTTGCTTATGTGTTGAAACAGACGAATGGATATTTTCACGTCTCGTTTGTTCTGAATGCTCCTGAGAATGACTAGTTTGAGTTACAGGTGCACGAAATTCACGACGAGTGCTGGTAACTCTTGTTCCATCTGGCAATGTTCTAGTTTCTGTTATGACTTTTGTATTTTCATCAGGATAATCCACTTTCCTTGATATTAATTCTCCATGTTCATAATCTTTTGCAATGTTTTGGTCATAATCTCTTGTTTTTACTACTCTCTCGTTTTTAGAAGACACTTCTTCATTTCGATTTTGGTTGTGAAATGTTTTCGACGACTGATCAGTCTTGTCTCTTGGGATATATGGCACCTTTTCTTGTGTTGAAACTTGTTGTAATTTAGAAGTGGATGAAGATGAACTGGTTGTTGTAGAGAATTGAGTTCCATCATCCGTTTGGCGAACTATTTGTTCACGAGCCGCTGTATTTGTAAAATTTTCGTTACGCTTAAGACTAGTGTTGCCGTCATTATATTCAGTAATTGCTTGTTTGTGGTGATCAACTGCTGCAAACTGACCATGCCCATTTTCCACATCATATCGACCTTCGATATCTGCGTGAATATTCTTTATGTGAGTACGGCCGTCATCAAGTGTTCTATTTTCAGATTCAACATTCCACCCAGCATTAGATAATTCCTTTAGATCTGTAAGAAAATAATTATGTATTATTTGGAATCGTAATATTTTATTAGTTGTTACTGGTTAATAAGAGTTAGTTAGGTTAATTTCCATTGTCAGGTGGTAGGCACCTTGGCCGCGGTACGTGAAATCCTTGGGCGGAGAGCTCGCATCTCGCACCTCTTTGCTCTTCATCGACTGGAAGGACTGGTCTGCAAACGATTTGACGTGGCCTTGCGATGTTGAAAAGTCACAACCTGTTGAAATGTTCAGGGTCTAACAATATTAAGTTATCAATATATTTTTTTAACAACCTATAAAACATGTTTTTATTGGAAATATGACATCGTTGTTGGCGATAACCATACCAGCAGCCAAATTTTTGATACTTCTAATAGTTTTAGTTTGCCTTATGGTATCCAAAAGTCATGAAAATCTGTATGAGTCAATTTGATCAACTACTTCGATTCAATGGGTCGTTGTATTTGCTGCCTATCACTTTTTAATAGTGGTACTGTTACCGCGTTGACCTTGGCCTAAATAATAGTTTATCTTAATGCACACGTTCTTTTTTATTAAAGAGCAAAATAAGTGTATAAGAAACATATTTTTACAAAAATATATAAACCGTAACAGATGAAGGGATTGCGGTTATATAGTGTTGGAAGAAGAATAAGTTTGATATATTAGCTATTATGCTTTAAGTAATGATTGACTCTTCCGTTAAGAAACTATTGTTTTAGGAGAAACAATATGTGCAAAAGAACAGAATGAATGAGTAGAATATCTAAGGTGCCCATATTGCTGTTTGTACTTATACTTCTACTTCTCAGCATGGAGAAGTGTTTGTAAGAAATATGGTCACTACACTAGGTCAACCTCCACCAATTTAATCATCACATAAAATTGGTGGAGGCTGAGCTAGTGTGATGTCAGGTGTCTCCGTGAATAGTAACCGGTGGTAGAAGCGAGGAAAACTATAAGATCGCATGCACTCTGTGGTGGATTCGCCTGAAGATACTTATTGTGATAACAAGCAAGACCCCTCTTTTGACACGAGCTAACTAGCTCATATATACACCAAAGATGTTAACGATACGTTGCTATCATTATGAGACGTATGTAACGCAACATTTACAGCTACCATACATTATTTAGACACAGAGTTTAATGTACTACGTACTAGAGAAGGTATGCTAAATAAAAGTCGTATCTTATTTCCTTAGCAGTGTTAACCAACTAGCGTGGACTAAATTTACAATATATTGATAGAACACTCAGTTATAAATGTAAAACAATTCAAGTCTCTTTTTAAGGTTTGAAAACGCAACGCGTCTTAAGGCGAGGCATCGGGACAAACGGGAAAAAACTGGTTTGCTAAATTGCGTTTTTTTTGGTATTGATTGTTAAATAACAATTTTACAAAAATTACACGATATACCTGAAGAATATTATCTAAGGAATGTGATAATTTGTTACATGACAGAATGTACTTTACTCGATCATATAAAATTCCGAAAACAGGCTTAGAAAATCTCTAAAACAAGTAATTGGTTCATAATATTTCTAATTTTCCACGTCATTTTTATACAGTGATATTTAGTATTTAGCTGAAGTCCTATATTTATTTATCCGAAAATTAACATGTTTCCCAGCGGTTTCAGAACATGTCGTGCCGCCCATTTCCTATAGAACTGACGTGCGTCAAAATACCTCGCCTTAACGCGGGTGGCTGGACGGAATGAAGTAGGTAGTGGACCACAAGTGGCGTGGCACATGCCTTGTCTACTATGTTAGTACATAGAAGTCTTTGACTCTAGATCGTGATAATTGTTGGGCCAGAAATATGTTAGAAGTTGCAACACACATTGCAGAGGTTACTTTATTTGTGTATCACATAAAGTTTGTATACACCCAATCATATCTACTTCTATCTAATGTAACAACTGATGAAAAAACAGTAAGACTAATGGAAAGTACCTTTTCCATCGACTCCGGGCTCCGGAGAGTAGAGGTTGCGCAGGCGTTCTTCTCGCAGCTTGTACATGTGTGTTCGAATTTCTTTTTTACGAGAGAAATCTTCTGTCTGCTGCCACTGGAAACGATGAATAGTTAATCATTGGTACTTATTTAACTTTAACCCGTATATTTCATCACATTACTAATTCGAATCGACATTGTGGAGGCTTAAAGCAACATATATAAAAATATGTAAAATATATAAAATCATGTATTTATCATACGTTACAAAAAGTTTCAAATCAAACGAAATTTTATATTTTTTAAATTTATTTCTTTCTATTGATATTTCTTATGGTTTTGGCAGAATTATAACCATATGAACGTGTGCATACTCATTAACACACAAAGAGATCCGACGTCACTTCGGAGTCTAAAGGATGAGCAGGGATATCGACAAGACATATTCCTTTGCTTTAAATATTATCATATTAGAGAGTATGCCCCAGTCCAAATGTGCAAAGATTAATTGAAATTCAGTTGTAATGTCTAGTACAAGTTACGAGGCACAAAGCGAGATGTATAGATTTGTAAAAGGTTCGTTAATGCTCGGGAATGTGAGATTTAGACACTTTGGAAGAGATATCGTTTGACTAATTCGGCTTGAATTACTTGTAACACTGAACGGTTTTGGGATAGATACTCCTCCCATATACTTCTGACAAATTTTGTAACAGGTTCTAAGATAGCTTTGCCTTTCCCTAAGACACCATGAGTGCAAGTCAGCGGTCATTAGAAAACTCCCACGGTTTCCATTAAAGGTCTGCTTTTGGCTATGCTATGATATATAGAAATAAATACCATTATGATTAATGACGATAATGCTTGTAGAACTTTGCGGCACAGGACAGCTATAAATTATGCCTATTCTTGCAATCATATCTAGTCGAAGCGTTAAAGACACTTACACATTTTCTTACATATCATGCCGCGTCGTAGCACGTCTCTACGTTCTAGTCGTGTTTATGTGTGTGAAAAGCCTAAGCGCATTGACTCAATTACGTAAATATAGAGAGCGTTTTGTAAAATAAATATCATCAAGTCTGTTCCCGTATAGGGTAGGCAGAGTAAACCATACGTCAATAGATGCTCTAGTTCACCTCGAATAAAAAGTTTGTGGGTTTGCTAGATGAAAAGATCAAAGTAAGGACAAAATTAATCAATTGTAGTGATAAACAATAGCTTACCATTCGGCGCAGGACGTCTTCGTCGTGAATCAGGGAAAAGTCTGTTTCTGACATTCTGAAAATATGAAATAGTTTTCATTAAAATTTTGTCTGCTTATTTGCAATTCGTGTGTCAACGTAATCAGGTGTCTGACGCTTAAACAAGAGTCCTTCGTGTACCAACTAGTGAGTGCTTAACCGGTTATCGAGAGATCGGCAAGACTGTGGGGTCTGAGAGCCAGAAGTGTCCTCATGTTGGTCCTCCTTGGGAAAATAGATTATTTGTCATATTATTACGAGACAGTTCGTAAATGTCAATTGATTTTTTTCTTATAACATAAGCAGATGGTTTTTCTGACGGAAAGAGAAAACATCGCCTATAGACACCGAAGATGTTAATGGCGCGTTGCTATCCGTGTGATGGGATAGTAATGCTACATGTATAAGTTTACCATCTACCTTACCTTCCAAACTGGAACACGAGAGTGACAAGCACTGACGATATTGCGGTAATTTTTTGAATACAATGCAGAAGAACACGTCGGGATTTGTAGCCTGGTTAGATCTATAGACCATACCTTTTTTTATTGTTTAGTTTATGAAATAATGCTTGGTGTTTTCTTACAAATAAGAATGACTTTAATATTCTAATATTTTAATCAAGTTAAATTTAACAAGTTAAGATGCTTAAATCTTAATTAAATTCGCGATACACAAAGCTCAAACACATTTCTTTTGCGAAATAACAATCTAGCTTATATCGCTGCAATTTCCCATTATATAAGTCCATACCTCAAGAGCCCGTGTAACCATGATAAACGGTTACTGCAGCTTTGAATCCCACCGTTTTATGAATTGATACTTATATAATACTAGCTGTTGCCAGAGACTTCGTCCGCGTGGACTTCGTTTACTCCGCACAGCTCCTCCCCCGTAGGTGATAGCGTAATAATATGTAGCCTGTATGTTGACCCGACCTGTCAGTAATATTCATGCAAAATTTGAAGTAAATCCATGCAGTACTTTTTGAGTTTACCCCGGACATACATACAGACAAACAGACAAACAGACAAATAGACAAATAGACAAACAGACAAAAATTCTAAAAACTATATTTTTGGCTTCGATATCGATTGTAGATCACGCTCCAAGTATTCTTTTAAAAAAATATTCAATGTACAGTTTTGACTTTCCTACGATTTTATTCTATGTATAGATAAGATGATCGACATAACCTAAGAGAATGCTCCAAAGTTTGTTGATGAGGTGAACGGTCAAGTTGGTGCAGAAACGCCTGACGAGTGCAATTGCTGCGTCTGAAGGATACGTCAATATTAATTCTCTTAAAATAAATCTCACTCAGCTCTTGGAATTGTTTTAATTGATGCTGATTTGGTACAATCGACGACAACACTTAATAATTCACTGTTGTTCGCGACTGTTTGCGTTAATATAATATTTTAACCGTCTTTGCGAGCTTAATTTTGAAAATCTGACGATTCGAGTATAGCGCAAGGGAGTGGGAGGGTCACAAAATTGCAAAGAAAACCTTGTCAATTCTGATCGAAGGTTTGTAAGAAATAAACTCAAAAACTGCTGAATCGATCTTAAAAAATATTTTATCACTAGCTGTTGCCAGCGACTTCGTCCGCGTGGAGTTCGTTTACTCCGCACTGCACCTCCCCCGTAGGTGATAGCGTGATAATATGTAGCCTATATGTTGACCCGACCTATTAGTAATATTCATACAAAATTTGAAGTAAATCCATGCAGTACTTTTTGAGTTTACCCCGGACATACATACAGACAAACAGACAAATAGACAAACAGACAAACAGAAAAAAAAATCTAAAAACTATATTTTTGGCTTCGATATCGATTGTAGATGACGCCCCAAGTATTCTTTTTAAAAAAATATTCAATGTACAGTTTTGACTTTCTTACGATTTTATGATATGTATAGATTAGAAACTTACGCTAGGCTACTTTTTACTCGAATTAGCAAAAGAAAGTAATGATTTTGGGTCACGCGAAGTCGCGAGTAGCAGCTAGTGTTTAATAAAGTTCTTACTCGGCTTTAAGTACGTTAATATGTATGATGTAAAAATGTAAATCTCCACAGTTGTCGACTATTCCCTACAAGGTGAGCGAATTAGGCGACCATATGGCGAGCATAAGGTTGCGGCCATATAGGGTACTCCCCGCCGCCCTTGTCCCGGATACCAGTATGTACGTAGCTTTATAAGGACAAAATACACTGGCAAGGATATTGAGCAAATATATCTGATCGTTACGTGTAACGAGTGTTTTTGTATACACATTATATATTTGTGGAGTATTTTTAGGATTCCGCATCTTGAAGGGAAAAAACAGAGTCCTTATAAGATCACTTTCGGATGAGGTATGGAGTTCAAATTAAATACATATACTCAGGTCTACAGTCCCTTGGAAAATTCAAATTTCCAAGATAATGTAAAAAAAGATACGGCCGTCTATGCCTCAAAAAAGTATTTGTGAGACTCTCAAGAGAATTAAAATTTATAGGAAACATTCCGTTGACCTAGACCTAGCTTGCAAGTAATATCGTCATATACTACAAGTACAGGGAAATATCTGAAAACTTGTACATTTGTTAACAGATCCTTAAAATTAATAGTCTTATTTTAAAATAAACAGTTAATCATCGTGGTTGAGCAATAAGAGAAATTTGTTTGGAACCCTCTTCCCTCGTACCCTCTTCGACTCGTATTTGTCCAGTTTTTTAAAGGGGTAGCATTTGGGTCGACTATTGTGCTGCTGGGGTCTATTTTGATTTTTTGACCTTAGATAAGTTTATCCTATTCTTTACTCTAACTTATGTTCCAGTTGCATCACAACAGTCACATGTAAGATTTCGCGGGAACTCGCAAATCAAGTATTTTAATTTTGCCTTTGAATTATAGAATTCTGTAAAGTAAGCAAAATTTATTTAATATCTGATTCTTTAAAAAAATTGAATCAATATCAATGAAAAAAAATTTTAAAGTACAGACAAATCAAGAATTTATTTTTGTTTGTTACTTTCTATAAATATGGTAGTCTCGATTAAGCGCTTTCTCAATGAAGTTGAGGTATTCTGATCTGTTCGAATCGCAATTCCTACCGTAATTAGGTGTTCACAGATTATACGAATGGATTGATTACGGCCCGACCAAAACCGCAAGCCTGTATCCGTTATTGCGACTGTCATACGATATGTTGCGTTACTCATGGCGTGGAGCTAGGCGGCGGCGGCGGACAGGCGGACACCTAGCATCGACATATCTATACAAGACTGACGTGAACTTACCGGCCACTACAGAAGACTGCGTGGGTAGGGAAGAAGCAAATATTTTAAAGTTAAACACGGGCTTAGGTTGCACTTCAAATGTACAATTTCTTGAGACTAAATCTCAGTCTTTTTTATATATACCATTAAATAGTAACCAAGCAGATGGCTCTTCTAGTGGAAAGTAAAAACATCGCCCAAAGACACCAAAGATGTTAATGGTTCGTTGCTATTAGTGAGCGGGATGCCAATGCCACATGCATACCGGCTACTGCTTAACGCCATTGCAGCAGGAATAGAGGCGGTGGTACCTAATACCCGGGCGAGGCGATGCCGAACTCTACCATATTCACTATGATAGTGATACATATAGCCAACCTGTCGCCTCTTAGGATCTGCCTGGTAGAATGGCAGGTGATCTATTCTTCAAAGGAGCCCGGATCAGCTCGGGGAAAATCTAGAGCAAAGTTTTTTCTATTGATAGGAAAATCTAGAGCACAGTTTCCACTCAGGGCCCAGTTCAACGTACTTAAGTGAGACCGACCCATCGAACCTACATCTAGGGTAGAGTTTCTAGTGTTGGGAAAACATTAAAAGCAGTCAACTCTGTGGTTTTTTGTGACGCCGCCCTATTTTCGAAAGAGCAAAATTCTCAGAATTAAAATGGGCTTGGAGCGTACTCTTTACTCTTGCGAGACTTTTAGGTACTCTTGTGTGATCTAGCCTTTGTGACGTCTAGAGTATATATAGTATAGCACACTTCAAAGTACTCTTGTGAGACCAAACTTGTGGTAGAGGATTGACGGTTGGTAAAAAAGTAAAAGTAACTGTGGAAGGCGGCAATTTCTTGGGTTTTTATGACATTATCCGATTTATAGGAGAGCAAATTCTCAGAAATAAAATGAGCTCGAAGCGCACTCTTTACTCTTGCGAGACTTTTAGGTACTCTTGTAAGATCTAACCTTCGTGACGTAATGCCACGTGCATAAGTTTACCTGCTACCTTACTCTCCAAATTAGAATACGACGGTGACCAGCATTGACGCTATTGTGGCAGGAATAGGTAAAGCGGTGGTACCAAACCCGGATGAGACGTTGCTGAACTCTACCACCTAGTTGTCACGATGGTAGCGACACGTATAGCCAATCGTTCGCCTGTTACGAACTGCCTGGCAGAATGGCAGATGGTCTATTGTTCAAAGGCGGTCCGGACTAATGTGAGTTTGTCAATCAATATGACACCGCTCTATTTGTGGTAAAGCAAAATGCTCAGAATTAAAATGCGCTTAAACCACACTTTAAAGTACTTTTGTGAGACCTCATTTTGGGACAGAGTTTTCACGGCTAGTGAAATGGTGAATGGCTTCATGGTTTGTGGAATCGTGTTAGTGGTTACGAGGTGAAGAAAATCTTTATCTTATTTTTGAAAAATAATGCACTTGCACCTACTCTGATTTTACTACACATATACAAATTGCTATGGTAAATCAATCGACCGGTTTCGCTTCTAAAACATCCTAAGAACGTTATAATATACTTATAATATTAAGTATATTTCGTCCTGTCGGGAATCGAACATGTGTCTCATCCATTGCATAGTCAGGGTCGCTAAACACTCGACCAACGTGGCGGTCGTATAATTGAGCATACGTGTCGGATAATGTTTTGTAAATAGATATCTGTGGTAAATAATTTACTATTGTGTAACTTGTAGAGGTATCCAGTATCTACGATGTGAAATAAAGTACTAGTACCACCTACTTATCTGTTAAGGAGATAAAATCGTAACTACAGCTGCTATCTTATGGAATGTCATTTTATTGTCAGTTTTTCTTAATAAATTGTTAAACAGCCACTAAAACTAGAAGTACTAAACGCCTTACTAGCGATGCCGTCTACTGACCAGATAAGTCGGTGACACAGTAATCATCATTATATATTATATATTATAATTATTTCTAAAAGGTGTTTATTTCTGGAGTGGCGCAAACTCTTTAACTACTTCACCAAAAAAAAATACCCAGTTAAATCTTATGTTTTGTACTTTGGGCGAAAAATATGAAAAAAAAACGAAAATTAATTAAACGTAATTTTTATAACAATCGGCCGGAGCGACATTTGTAGGTGATACATCAAACATCTTAATAGAGTTTTATACTTGGAAAACGCTAGATGGCGCGGTGAGAAATCTTCGCACGGGTCAGCTAGTTGTTATTTATTTGAATTTGAATATATTGACGGGACTAACGTCAAATTTGTAGATACAGTACTAAAAAAACAAAGAAAATTTTTGACACGACTGGCATTGACGCAGCACTGACCATTTTGCCTTTAGGCCAGGAAAGAAGATCACTAGGCATAAATATCTGTATGGGGCCATCTACAAATTAGTCACACGTTAAGAGGGAGGGCGGAGTCGACGAAGTGTGACATTATGTGAAAGGGGTAAGGAGGGATTCCAAATTTTGTGACATCACTCATCATTGACCCGGGCGAGACAATGCAGAACTCTACCACCTAGTAGCCACGATGGCAGTGACGCGATAGCCAACCGGTCGCCTTTTACGACCTGCCTGGCAGAACGAGAGTTGGCCTATTCTTCAAAGGAGGCCGGGACCAACACGGCGTAATGTAAAATTGTAAAATATGTGACATCACACTAGGTAGGGGGGGTCTCACAACTGTTACAAGGACGGGGGAGGGGTCAAAAAATCATGACATTTGTGTGACGTAATTTATGGATGGCCGCTATACATATATTAGTAATGCATATGTTTAGTAAACTGTGTTTATACAGCGCTCAAACACATATTATATAGATAAATGGATTTGGAAAAAACCGAACGATTAATAAGTGTAGGCAACATTAGTGGCACTAATGACTTCACTAAGTGCTTTACAAATGGCTGTAGACTCCTCAATGTCCAAGCTTTAAATCAAGTCGCAAATGCGTCACTCGACACATAACTTATTGTTTAAGTATTATGTGTGTAACACTCAAGCTGTTGCAATTAAACAATCGTTTAAAATTGAATTTAAAATCACCATATTATAAATAAATTTCACTGGACAAATTACACAAATTGATCTAACCCCAAAGTAAGCAAATTATATGCTTGTAGTATGGGTGTCAGTCAACGATACTAATACATAGAAATACATATATAAATACTCTAATATATTTAATAAACACCCAAACCCAGAAATACAAGCATCTGTGCTTATCACACAAATGCCTGTCCCTGCCGGGAATCGAACCCGGACCCCATTGATTGTGTAGTCAGGGTCTCTAACCACTCGACCAACGGGGCGGTCAAATTATGTAGTAAATAAAAGTATGAAATTTGCGCTGCGGCGGACGACTGCAGAAACCTAATATTTTTAAATTATATGCATTAATACACGCTACATTCATGTAACATAAATGATAGTAGGGGAGCCCAAGGTGCTAAATAGGTAGTCACTCGAGCGTCGTACGGACCTTATTGGATTTTGTAGACTAAATTATAGGAAAATATAAGCTTATATAATGTTTTTCATTTTAATTGTGGGGAAAAATATATACAGATAAAAAATGTTTTAAAAAAATCGGTGGCATAGAAACACTGACGCGATTCTTGATCGAAGCTGAAGCGCGTTAGATTAGGGTATGGTTGGTTAATTGCCGGCTAAAATTCAGAAAATCTGACGATAAAGTGTAGCGCAAGGGAGTGGGAGAGTCATAAAGTTGCAAAGAAAGTGTTGTCTTGACAGTCTCGAGCGCGACTGAATTTTCTTTTATTATGGAGGAAATGATGTCAGAATTACGAAGAAATTATAATCTGACAATTTGCACTTTGATTTCCACAAGCCGAAGTTATCTTAATTTTGTTTTTCTTTTTTGCCATAATTACCCCCCTCCCTGTATAGAAAGGGCTTAATATTTGGTGGAGAGCCTTAACGGTATGCGAGGTACCCCCTCTATGTTAATCTGACTCGCTCGAGTAAATACCATAATCCCCTCATGAGCTCCCCTACTATGATGTTATTATACACACGTGTAGGTATCTATCTATACATATAATAAAATCGTAGGAAAGTCAAAACTGTACATTGAATATTTTTTTAAAATACTTGGGACATGATCTACAATCGATACCGAAGCCGAAAATATAGTTTTTAGAATTTTTGTCTGTTTGTCTGTATGTCCGGGGTAAACTCAAAAAATACTGCATGGATTTACTTCAAATTTTGCATGAATATTACTAATAGGTCGGGTCAACATATAGGCTACATATTATCACGCTATCACCTACAGGGGAGGAGCAGTGCGGAGTAAACGAAGTCCGCGCGGACGAAGTCGCAGGCAACAGCTAGTACTACATATTTTCTTTACAGCTAAAGTCAGTTGTTAAAAAAAAAGGATCTTATTAGTCTATAGTTGAATTTTAGCTACAGGTGATCGCTGGTATTAATAGCTAATCGCTAGTGAAATAGCGACATTCGAAAAATTGCTAATTGTCTACAAAACCAAAAATTTAGCTTAGAGTTTTAAACAACTAACACACATTGATTGAGAACGTGTGGATTTATCACTAAGTTGACGTTTAATCAAAATCTGTTGTAAAACTAAAGGGAATAAATAGAAAGAGCAGTGACTTGAAAATAGAGGATTAGGTTCGGGTATGTTGAAAAATAGACCATCTGTCTTTTGGCACGGTAGTTCGTGAAAAGCGAATGATTAGCCAAACGTGTCTCTACCACTGTGACCACCGAGTAGGTGGTAGAGCTCCGTACCGTCTCGCTCGGTTTTAATAATAATGCCTTTCCTATACCTGCCGCAATAATGTGTTCGTCCCTGTGTGTTCCGGTTTGTAGAATAAGGTAACCGGTACAGTTTATACATGTAGCATTATCATTCTGTCACTCGGATAACAACACATTTGTATTTGTTGTCTGTAAGCGGTCGTTATCTCTTTCCATCAGGAGGGTCATCTGCTTGTTTGCTATCCTGTGATTAAAATACATCTCATTTAATAAATAAGGGCCTTAGAAAGAATTAAGTAGAGTTTCCAAACCTAGTAGGGTGTTTGACAAACAATTATTGGTAACAGGGCCGTCTTAGACTATGCTGGAGCCCTTGGGCACACAGGAATTCGGGGCCTTTTTGAAATGTAAAGAAAGCAAATTATACAATTTTTTTCACTATGACCTGCTTTATTAATCCAACATATTATCATAACACAATATGCCATTAATGATATTAGTATGTATGCTGCTGTTTTTTTATTGTGATTACAATTGTTTCTTTAGAGATTTTTGTTGAGCAAAATCTTCTATTAAATCCTTAAACTCAATTTTCTGAAGAATATCATTTTCTATGCCCATAATTGACAAATTACTTAGCCGTTTTTGTAATATTTTTGTTCGCAATTCATTTTTTATTCTCTTAAGCTGCGAAAATGCCCTACTAGAATATTTTGATTTTAAATGTGACAGAAAATTTCGATCCTTCGGGGTCCTCTGAAGATGGGGGCCCTGGGCACTGGCCCCGAGTGCCCTTATGGTAAAGACGGTATTGATTGGTAATGAACCAAGAGCGTCTTAGGATGTTCAGTTTTTGGTTCGTTTTGGTTCGTTCTGCCTACCATTCAAGAAAACAAGCGTAATATTAAATTAATTTTTATGTTGGTAACTGCCACTAAGTAATGATCTATTGCCACCTCTTTATTTTAAAAACTAAGATTTGGAACTAGGATAACCTGGATAATCTAGTTATAAACATTACGCACTAATACCTACAATAGCATTAGGTAATGAAATTAATATGTAGGTAGTGAAAATGAAAGTAAAGTAAAAATACTTAATCATATTTTCGTATTAAGTTAAAAGTTATTCAAAAATCAGAAATCAAAAGTACTTTATTCAATACAACTTTTTACATTTAAAATATAAAACCCAGGTCGCTGCTCCTAAACTATTCAGGATTGTCCAGGAGACTACAAAATCCAGTACATGTCTAGGGAAAACAGGACCGTTGGCAACTCTAACAACCCGTGTACAACACATTCTTGCAAAAAAGTATAGCACATTCATTGATAGTATTAGCGAGTTGGCGCGTATCTCGGTCACTTTCGATGGCGCTTTCGATCCTTGAACCGAGTCGTGACTCAGCGACACCACATGAGATCGGCGGCCGCGTGACATGGAGACAAATTCGTCGTTTGTTTTTGACTCGGCCGGCCTTTTGTTAATTGCTAATATATGCGGTACTGGTTAAAATACCTACATTACAGAAAGGATAAACCGTTCTGCGATGTATTTTATGTTCTAATATATAAAAATGAATGTTAGTATATTAAAATCAGTTAACTTAAATACCATTTGATCGATTATCATGAAATTAGACATAATGATATCTATGTATTCTTTCATGGAGAAAATCCGGCCACCAAATGGTGGCGCAGCATGTCGCTGTTATCATACATCACACTGACTAGACAATGTTAGCTGGGCTCAGATATTTACGTAATTTAATTATAAATTAGGTAGAATGTTCAGTGATTTTTTATTTAATTCCATACCACACAGGAATAACATGAGTAGAGTTCCGCAATGTCTGACTCAGGTTTGGTATGATCGTCGCCACCGCTGCAGAGCGACATTGATGGTTACTCTCGTGTACAGTTTGGAGGGTAAGGCAGCCATATGCATGTGGCATTGCCATCCCACCACACGGAAACCACGTACCATTAACAACTTTGGTGTCTGTAGGCGATGGATGTTTCTTTTCTTTTCATCATTTTTATTTTTATATTTTAAGATAGCAAATGGAAATGGATGGGTCTAATGATGGAAAGAGTCAACCATCATCTATAGACACCAAAGATGTTAATGGTGCGTTGTTATCTTGTGGCGAGGTCTAATGGCACATCCATAAGTTTACCGTCTACCTTACTCTCCAAACCTGAACACGACAACGACAAGCACTGACGCTATTGCGGTAGGAATAGGTAAGGCGGTGGTACCAGAACCGGCGAGACAATGCAGAATTCTACCACCTAGTAGCCACGATGGAAGTGGCTCCCATAGCCAATCGGCCGCCTTTTACGACTTGTCTGGCAGAACGGCAGTTAACCTATTCTTCAAAGGAGCCCGGGACCAACACGGAGAAAAAGTAAAAGTAAAAACAGTGTTATCACGCCCGGTCGTCTATAAAGTTTCCAGTTTACCACGATTCGCCGCATTTTACCGACCGACATTTTAACGATCACCGACTATTTCTAGGGATTACCGGGACCGAATATGAATATATCATAATATAAAAGTAATTTGTATGCGAGCCCCGTAAAGCACACAGTTAAAAGTGAAACGAGATGTTTCCAGTAGTTGTTGTGTTTGACGATGTGCCCATTGACGGAGTTTCCGCAAACGAGTGGAACTCGATCGTGCCCCGCATGCTGGCGCGGGCTGGTCGTGCGCCGACTCGCAATGGCGCCGCGAAAGCGAAATCTACATTTTATTATTTCTGAATTACGAGTAAACATTTAGCTTTATTGAACATCTTTAACTAATGTACAAAACAAAGAACACAATGGAGCTTGGTATAGCTATTGTCTGCACTTTTGATAAACCCAGTTTTCACAGCCATACTCAAAACTCAAGCCAATATAATAAAGAAAAGCCCGCTGAGTTTCTTCGACTGGTTCTTCTGAGTGTCCGGAGAGGGATCCGGTAATTTGTCAGTCAGTCTGTTTGTTTAATATAATGATTTTATGAAATTAACATTTTTTTGACTTTAATATTCATAATATAGTTTTCATAGTAAAGTCAATGTATGTCCGGGGTAAACTCAAAAAGTACTACATGGATTTACTTCAAATTTTGCATGAATATTACTAACAGGTCGGGTCAACATATAGGCTACATATTATCACACTATCACCCATGGGGGAGGAGCTGTGCGGAATAAATGAAGTCCGCGCGTACGAAGTCGCGGGCAACAGCTAGTGAATAATATATTACCTGTGTCAGTACACCACCCCGTCGCTCGAGTGATAAGTGACTCTGACTACACATTCGATATGGTCAGGGTTTGATTTTTGACAGAGACAAACACTTGTGTGATGAGCGTAGATGTTTTTATACCGAGTTTGGACGTTTATTACATATATTTAAATGTTGTATAATACGTTTTTCTATGCATTAGTGTCGTTAACTAACTTCTACACTAACCTCACAAGCACAAAATAATTAATTACTTTAGGTTATAAATCTAACAAAATTCTCTAAACTAAAATTTTCCCCGTGTTGGTACCGGGTTCCTTTGAAGAATAGGCCAACTGCCATTCTGCCAGGCACGTCGTAAAAGGCGACCGATTGGCTATGCGAGTCACTACCATCGTGGCTACTAGGTGATAGAGTTCTGCATTGTCTCGCCCAGGTCTGGTACCACCGCCTTACCTATTCCTGCCGCAATAGCGTCAGTGCTTGTCGCTGTCGTATTCCGATTTGGAGGGTGAGGTAGCCAGTAAACGTATGCATGTGGCATTAGACCTTGCCACAAGATAGCAACGCACCATTAACATCTTTGGTGTCTATAGGCGATGGTTGAATCTTTCCATCAGGAGACTCATCTGCTTGTTTACTATCTTACGGGTAAGGCGGTGGTACTAGACCCGGGCGAGACAGTGTAAAACTCTATAGGTTCCGATAAACGAAAAAAAATCTCTTTTTTTTGCCATAGGTCAAATATGTCTAGTAAAATTATCTAATAAAATAATTATACAAATAATTGAAAATCGAATCCTTTTGTTATTAAAAAAATTAATGAGAAAATTTTCGACACAGCTGGCAATAATTTTTCTTTATTTGAAAAGTTTTTAAGATTTCCCTAGAACGACATTTTTATATCATATTCATAAGATAGTAACCAAGTAGATGGCGCTCTTGATGGAAAGAGACAACTATCTCCCACAAACACCAAAGATGTTAATGGTGCGTTGCTATCATTGTGGCGGGGTCTTAATGCCACATGATAAGTCTACCGGCTTCCTTACTCTCCAAACCGGAACACGAAAGTGACAAGCACTAACGCTATTGCAGCAGTAATAGGCAAGGCGGTGGTACCAGACCCGGACGAGACAATGCAGAACTCTACCACCTAGTAGCCACGATGTTAGTGACTCGTATATCCAATAATTTGCCTCTTAAGAAGAGAGGTGTGTCATTAACGGTTTTCAAATTAATTTAACGTGTTTATCGTAAATGATCAACAGGTAAAAAAAACTATTTAATCGTCAACGGGTTTTCAATAATCGGATTATGCACTAAAATCATAATATAATTACTAATTGCTTTAATGTTATGTTAACTCATTGCAAGATACGAAAACATTGACGTTTATTACCTTTCAATATTTTCAAATAGTCACTTTCGTGTTGCCTTGCGAAGAATTTATTAGGCATATATTTTTAACAGCTTTTTAAGTGTTAATTCGTTGACGAACATAAAACTATTAATAAAAACAGTTTATTGAAATAACGACCACCCCTACTTGCGAACTGCCTGACAGAACGGTAAATGGTTTATTCTTTAAATTAGCTCGGACCAACATGGGGGAAAACCACTGGAACGTTTCTAAACATATTACGGTTAAAAACACTAATCACACTGAAATGTATAGTGTGAAAAATTAAATGCCGCTATTAAATAAAATCCTAGTAGTAATAATGACTAATGAAGTGATCTCATGTTTCTAATGTATCATAACACATCTAAACTTGGACAGTTAAACATCTTAATGCGATAATGGCGTAGGAGGCATTCTCTGAACGTTATTCTTACCAAAATGGTAAACTCTAACTCAGTGTTATGGTAATTTCGCTGTTTAAAATTGTACTGTTTATGGAAAATAATGTCATTTAAAATTAGGTATTATTGTGATATTGTGTTTTAATGCCTTATACATTGTGGTATGCGTTTTTAATAGAAAACAAGAAATTCGAGTTTTTTTAAAGAATGATCGCCATAGAAGACGTAGTAGTTCTAGAATTTTATACAACAATATCTTTTAATTTAATAAAAAGTTCTTCACGTATGTGTTACCGAAGCGGTAGGCAGAGGTATAACAAGTGCACCACGATTAGCCAAAGATACTAATGTGATAGGTAACAAGCCTATCGTCAACCGGGCACTTATGTAATCCCGAGCAAGGTTTATTTTACCAAAAAACTTAAAAAAACACGTTCTTGAATTACCCGATCCGGGAATCGAATCGGGACCCCATTAGGTCGACGCCGACACCGGACCACTATACCACAGAGGCGATAAACAACAATATTTTTTAATTTATTTCTTACAAGACATGAATGGATATAAAATTCATGCAGCAATAGTCATTAATTGTCATTGTTCTTAATTAATTGTCTTGTTCCAGTAAGTAAATCCTAAGGTAAGGTAACCGGTAATCTTACGCATATGGATTTCAACACGAATGGCACTAAATGTATTAAAATACGTTGCCATCCGTGTGGCAGAGATGACCTCATGTTTTAAGAGTTTGCTGGCTATCTTACCCGAAATGAAACACGACAATAACAATGCACTGATACCATAAGAAATGCAAGACGTTGGTAGCAAACGTGACGTTGCAGAACTCTACCAACTGGTAGTTATGACAGTGAAGACTTGTTAAGCCATCGTTCGTCTTTCAGAAACTGCAGCAAAACAGATACTCTATTATATTACAGAGGTTAGATGCAGGAATCCTTACAATATTAAGTATCATAGTATCTTTACCCTCAACAAAGGTAAGTATTATTAAAATATTGCAACTTTTTGCCCAGGTCTAATACCCCTCCTCTCTTTCTGCCGCAATAGCATCTGTGTTAGTCACTGATGTAATCCAGTTTGGAGGGAAGCTAGCCGGTAAGCTTAATCGTGTTGCATTACCATCCCACAACACGGATAACAACGCAAAATTAACATACATGATTTCTCATTCCACCAAGAGAGAATTCTACCTGTTTGTTATTCTAAAAAGTAGAAAAAAGTATCATAACGCTTGGTTCTTTTGCATAGTAGACAGAGTAAACCAAACGTCTATAAACTTTTAGGTTCACCACGATTCATCGGTTTGTCGATTGGCCAGATGAGTGGATATCCTAATTGCCGCACACATTGACCTAATAACGATTATCGATTATTTCTAGCGATAATCGGGACCGATGGCCGTACGGGTGTGGTAAGACACCACTCGCTAGACTCCGAGCTGCTAATGAGATTTTGGATTTTCCAGGAAAACTTCGATCAAAACCTCAATAACACAAATACTCGATCCGGTAATCGAACCTGGGACAAGATCGGAGCCAAATAGGTTTACCCTAGACCACGAGACAAACATCCTATGATATGATAAAAGTTAGTGTGACAGAGGACCTCAAGATCGGAGCCAAATATGCTTACAGATCACGAGACAAACATACTTATCATACCATATGATAAAAGCTGGTGTGACACCTCCTGTCATGACCAAGGCGGCATAACTCCAGTACAAGCTGTCAGAGTACATTATAAAGCAACAATAAATATCACTTGTAGCAGTACAAAGATAAGGAATACCAGTACGTATAGATTTATTGAAGGGCCGCGCTATTTATAAGTTAGGTACAAGATTATAAATTTACCTGGACGGTACATCCCGCGGCGCACGCGCGTCTCACAGTTGTAGCTAAACTACAATCACCATGATTTTGGTAAAAGATTGACTGGTATTGCTACAAGTTGACTGGTAAAAGGCTGTACATACTGAAGGAGGGTATTCCGTTCTCGATTCTGCTACCGGATATGTAAAAATAGGCACTTAACTTTTTGACCTAATTATCCAATTAAAATTGTTAAGCTCGGACGCCCGTATACGGCGCATAGAAGTTTATAGAACAAACAGTGATTTACCGAACTCGCGACTAGACTCGTTAACAACTTGCGGTAACCATACTTTTTCAAAATTACTACAATAATTTTATTGCTTTACTATGTGGTCTCTTTTTATTATATTTGTATTGTTCACTTATGACCATATTAACTAGCGTGTCCTAAAATATGTTCAATTATTTACCAGACAACCTGGATGTATTTTTAACACTTACAGCGTGCCTGGGAAATCAAGATACTGTCGACTAGTTTTACTAGTATGTAACCTGTTTCAGAATTCGCTATGAACAAGCGTTTCATGATGGAAAGAGTCAACTATGGCCTAGACACCAAAGATGTTAATAGCGTTGCTATCTTGTGGAGAGGTCTAATGCCACATGCATAAGTTTACCAGTTATCTTACCCTCCAAAGCGGAATACGATAGTGTCAAGTACTGACACTCTTGCGGCAGGAATAGGCAAGGCGGTGATACCAGACCCGGGCGAGACAATGCAGAACTCTACCACCTAGTAGCCACGATTGTGGCGACTGTCATACCCAATCGGTTGCAGGTAAAGCTGTGTTTTTACGACCTGCCTGACAAAGCAGCAGTGGGCCTATTCTTCAAAGGAGCCCGGACCAATACGTTTTAGATATAAACCCGTAGCGGTTTCATGCTACGACAGGTCAATTAACTAACGATTACTCGATTTAGATTAATTAATTAGAGATAACAGCCAGCGCAGGTAAAGCTGTGTAAATGATAATTGTAATTATTTATTTATTTCAAGTTAATCTATATAAACATTAATTAGTGGTAGGACACTCATTATTAGTATGAAAATATCGTAGTAGGTAATAGTTCCATGGTGACGACTACTTTACAGTATTAACAAAATATAATTGTTTTTTCAGTCTTTAATAAAATTTAATAAAATTTTAATTTAATTGGAGTATTTGGATTTTTTCTCTAAATTACAATAGAAATTTACCATTGATTTTTTTATATTACAAAATATTATAACAGCGGATTCAATAATCATAATATTTTTTAATATATTTGTAGTCTAGACTAAAGAATTTTGCGCATCAGCTATGGTCAAACATTTTACATATTATGTATGATTGTGTCCATAAAAGTTTGATTAATGAATACTTTAGGAAAAAACTGCCATTATTATTGTTATTATTAAGCTTATTAAGTAAAAAAAAAAGTTTATAAAACCTATTGTTTCCTCAGAAAATCAAATATGTGGTTAACTGAATTTAAACAGAACTGGTCCTGATGCCTCTGGACGGGGTTGGCGGAGAATAAGATTTACTTGAGTATAATTACACCGGACCGGCTCGCGTTTATATCGCATAACTACAGGCTCGGAACTATTCAGTTTGCACCACATTATAATGGGCGTATGGATAGCAGTGCAATAGGAATATTCAATGTCAGCTAATTGGGAAAGTTTAGTGAAGTTCAGCGCTGTCGTTTATTGGATGGATAATAAATACGATTTCAATTAGCAATTTAAATTGTTTAAAAGAACTGAAAACGTTTAATTGCTCAGTGACAGCTTCCAATTTTTACACGCTTTTTATTAGCTTCACCTGTATGTTTGTATGTTTGTATGTTTGTTTGTAACCGACTTCTTTGGGCGCGATTTTGACTCACTTTAAACGGCCAGATTTCGTTCAAACTTTGTAGATTTATCGAGGACCGATGACAATACACTAATTTGATAAAATTATTCTATTTTTAACCGACTTCAAAAAAAGGAGGAGGTTCTCAGTTCGGCTGGTATATTTTTTTTATGTATGTACACCGATTTCTCCGAGGTTTTTGAACCGAATTACGTGATTCTTTTTTTGTTTCATGCGCAATAGTTTCGAATTGGTCCCATAAAAATTTAATTCAGGTAGGCCCAGTAGTTTTTGTTTTATGAGGATTTTTTTATTTATTGTACCTATCTCGATGTCTGAAATCAAATCTCACAAGTAAATTTGATCCACTTCCCGGTTACCGATTGAGTTGAAATTTTGTATACGTATGTTAATTGAATGACAATGAAACCTTATTATGACATGGAGCTGATCTGATGAATCTGAATCGGAAGGTGACCACAGGACCTTAATAATTAAATGGTTAAAAATCGGTTAATAACAAGACTATTGAGTTTGGACTCATTTGATTCATGTTGACGAGCACTTTGGTGCTTGGTGCTAACTAGGATCCTGTAGGGTTCGATGATGAAGCCAGAAGGTGACCATAGGAGCTCAGAAATTAAATGACACAACTCTATCGAGTTTGGGCTCGTTTGATTCGTGTTGACGAGCACTTTGGTGCTTGGTGCTAACTAGGATCCTGCAGGGTTCGATGATAAAGCCAGAAGGTGACCATAGGAGCTCAGAAATTAAATAACACAACTCTATCGAGTTTGGGCTCGTTTGATTCGTGTTGACGAGCACTTTGGTGCGGGTGGAAACTAGGTATAAAAGGAACTACTCTTAACAAAAGTCTTTGTTCTACGTCTGTCAAGTCGGTCAGTTCAAGAGGTAAAGATATAACTTCCATGTTGTTCCAGTAGGCCTGAGAAGGAACTTGTCTTTTTTTTATGGTAGTCGAGCAAAAAAAAAATCAAAACGTGCTTTAACTAATGACGTCTGTTGTTTTGGATATAATAATTTCTTACAGATTGTACATGGTACTTCAGCATATTGATTTATGGTGGTTATAAAATTACGCTCAGTAAATAAACGAAGTCTTTGTGACGTCTGACGCGCTACCGCTAGGCGGTTCTCACGTGGCTGAGCAGACTCGATTGCTGTACGGTTTCGTATCACTACTAATCCACGAGCTCTCTGCTCGGCGGACTCCTTAGCTATACGCTCCTCAATGAGACCAATTCTATGAGCCTTCTGCTCGGCAGACTCGTTCGCTAGTAGTTCTCTCGCTAGTCGCTAGTTCGCTAGTTCGCTAAATAATGAGATCAACTCTAATAGCTCGCTGCTCAAAAGACTCATTCGCTAGACGCCCTTGGATCTTACCGAGTCTACTTCTACCAAGGCTGGGCCAAAGCGGGTTTACAAGCATGGGCCAGAGATATACAGCATTGCGCCAAGCATGGCCCATATCTGGCCCCGTCGTATTGTCCTGTATGGGAGTACGACAGGAACGCCTTGCACACTTACACACACACACACACATACACCACACACACACACACACACACACACACACATATGTCTATAAGCGTGTAAGTAGTTCCGTGCTTCTACCGCGGCACTCGACTAGGTATGCGCATTAGAGTTTGCAACAGTGTCTGCGCATATAACTTAGATTTCACGAGCCACGAAGAGTCCGCCACCGTCTCTGTGACTGAGTTTAATTGACTGAGTAAAAAAACAAAAAAAAAAACAAAATAAATGTGCATAATATTTATAGATATATCACCATCCATGTTAACTTTACATGGATATATATAGATATACAGTCTTGTAGTTTTCGTTTTTTATTAATTGTAATTAAACGACACTGAATTTATTAGCCGTTCGCATTCGATGATCTACAATTGCCGATTAGAATTAAAAAAAATAACTCGAATAATTGATTTTTTCATAAGTTACAGTGTTTCCGGAGTTTCATACATGACGGACAGGAATTTTTTTGACCTATTTTCATATTTTTTTCCGTTTGTATTGCACTAAATTAATTTTTAGCAAGTATAGAATTAATCTCCGTTAAATTATCTCGACAATAGTATGCAAAATATCTTGATTCCTTTAACTAACAAGGCTATAATACTAAAAATAGTTGCCAAAATAAGGCGAAAAAAAAATTTCCGAAGGTGGTATCAAGAGTCTTCGCAACCGGCGTGTTTGTATGAAAAGAGTGATGAATGTTGAGGAAGCAAGACAAGCCTGCAAGGATCGTGATGTATGGCACTTGGTTCTCTCTGCCTACCCCGTAAGGGATCTGGCGTGAAGATATGTGTATATGAAAAAAAAAAATTCGATCGTAAAGCACTCTCTGATGCTTCGCATCATGAGTCGTGCAATAGTTTAATATTAAAAAAACAAGCTATTATAAATAAACCAAACTAAAAAGTAGAAAATAAATAATAGTTTAAAAAAACTAAAAAACACGCTTTTTATAGAAAACCGAACTAAAAAATAGAAAATAAATTTTAATAAATTTAAATTAAGAATAGTGTTAAAAATTTCAATAATTATTAATTAATAATAGTGTGAATAAAAAAAAAATAATTTTATTTAAAAAAAAGCGTGGGGTGCTTTTTAAGGCATTACCGAAATGATAATCACTCTACTCATATCTGTCAATAAAATATTTATAACTATTGACACCATGCACCCCACGCTTTTTTTTAAATAAAATTATTTTTTTTATTCACACTATTATTAATTTATAATTATTGAAATTTTTAACACTATTCTTAATTTAAATTTATTAAAATTTATTTTCTATTTTTTAGTTCGGTTTTCTATAAAAAGCGTGTTTTTTAGTTTTTTTAAACTATTATTTATTAGATATAAAACTTCAACAACATTAAATGGGATTTGAACACAGAAACTCACAATCTACCACATCATAATAATTTATTGCAATAAAAATGGTACATTAAGCTATTATAAATTTGACCACAAGACTAACGAGGCCATCAAACAAGAAAACAAGGTCCCACAATTTACGAGTAAATCTAAAGTTAGGCAGGAACCAGTAGCGTACTTCAACTCAAATTAGTAAGTTCCTAATTAAACTAAAAAGTGAACAACTAGAAAGTGAATCAGATTTTCAATCGAATAACTATAAATCAATCATAGAAACTTACAAACATAGTGCAATTTCATTCTTATGACAGTTTACGTTTGCAAGACAGACAGACATGATATGACATATATTCTCCCTCGTATTAGTTCGGGCTTATTTGGAAGAATAGACCTACTTTATACGGCTGTTCGAGTTCTGCCAGGCAGGTCGTAAAATGCGAGTGATTGGCTACATGTCACTACCATCGTGATTTCTATGTGGTAGAGTTCTGCAACGTCTCGCTCGAGTATATGGTACCACTGTTTTATATATTATTACGGCATTAAGACCCCGCTACAAGGATAGCAACGCACCATTAACATCTTTGGTGTCTATAGGTGATGGTTGTCTTTTTCAATCAGGAGACCCATTTGCTTGTTTGCTATCTTATGTTACAAAAAAAGTTTATTATTTTGCTATGAAAGGAAATAATATGGATAAATTTTCAAAAAAATAAACCATCATTTTACAATGACTAATCTATAATTGCCATGGACGCAGCTGGTGGGGGGGTACAATTTCAACTTATTATAATTTTTTTTCTACATTAGAAAATATCTTCTATAAAATATAAATAGAAACAATTTTAAAATATAAGGTGGTGTCAAGAGTCTTCTAACTGGCGTGTGTGTGAAGAGGGTGATGAATGTGGAAGAAGCGAGACAAGCCCGCAAGGATCGTGATGTATGGCACTCGGGTCTTTCTGCCTACCCCGTAAGGGATCTGGCGTGAAGATATGTATGTGTAATTTTAAAAAATGTTGATAATTTTAGAGAAAAACGCTATATAAGCCACAATTGCCACAAAAATATAGAGGACAGTTGCGAAATAAAAATGTCTGCAGGCTTTATAAATATCTTGCTTAAATTATTCATTCTGATGGACATCTTATTTAACAAAACGTATCCTGGGATTCACAAAATGTTTATGTTGTTAGGCATTATTGAAATGACGAAATTATGCATACAATTCTGTAGAAGACCAATGACGTGTGAAACAATACGCTGGCGGCCGAGACGTCACAATTGACGGACAAATAAACATGCCAACAGTATGTGCATATTCATAAATAGCACTTAAAATGCGCGGATATCTTCACATGCTATAGGAAGTGAGTAAGCTGGGTATTGTGTCGCTGGTAGGTATTTGTGTCATCAGACGATGTGCCAAGGTGCCCCAGTAGAGAAACCTTAACCTCCACATATGATCAATTGTTTATAAAACTTATGAGTTCTTGGAAGAAACTCTGTTGGAAAAAGAAGATGAGCAATAACTCTTGGTAGTATTAAAAAGACCATTTTAAAGCCGATACAATTAAGATACTATGTTTTCCGAGCTCTCTTTGAAGAAAAGACCATCTGCTATTCTACAAGGTAATTCGTAGAATGCTAACGGTTGGCTAAACATGATTCTACCATCGTAACTACGAGGTTGTAGAGTAGAGTGGTAGAGTGACGTCTCGCCCTGCGTGCGACAATAGCGTTAGTACTAGTATTTGTGGTGTTCTATTTCGGAGGGTAAGAAAGCCTTAAAAGGTATTACCATTTCGGATGGCAACCATATTATATGTATGTGGTGTTCACAGGCGATGGTTTTTTCTCAACATTAGTACTGCTGTTTGCCCTTTTGTATATAAAATATAAATATCTAGTATATCTAAAAAATTTGATCGACGCTGTGGTCTAGTCTAGGTCTCTAGGTATCTAGGTCTAGTAGTCCGGTCTCTGTGTTGACCACATGAGGTCCCCAGTTCGATTCCGAGTTGGGCAAATAAAAAAATGTGTTTTCATGATTATGATAAAAACAACGTTGCTCAGGATTGTTTAATTGCCCTGTGGGTGGTGATAGGCTTGCCACCTGTCACATCGTGGGATTAAGTATCTTCGACTATTTATGAGTGCATTAGTTCTACCTCTGCCTACCTCTTACCTATCCGAGATACGAGCGTGAACACTGTTTTTAACTGTTTTTAACAAAAAACAGAGTTCGTAAGAACGCTAGAATAGGTAAATTTACCAGACATGCATCCAGACAGACATTCTCTCGACCGTACAACTTACATGTGCATTAGACCTCGCCACAAGATAGTAACGCACCATTAACATCTTTGGCGTCTATAGGCAATGGTTGACTCTTTCCATCAGGAGACCCATCTGCTTGTTTGCTACCTTATGATATAAAAAAGCCTTTGATTAGGGGGAAAGCCCTTAATTTCGTAAGAGTGGCTATGATCTACAAAATCGAGTCCATTTGAAGTTTTATGATCTATGTCGGAATGAACTTTCACGATTGATTTTCATAACCGGACGTTTAATTCTAATAAACATCAAAACAAATGGCAAGAACTTTATCCCCACAATAATCAAGTTTGATAATATATCACAGGATAGCAATCAAACAGTTTGTTCTCATGATGCAAAGATATAAACATCGCCTGTAAACACTAAAGATGTATCTCCCCCACAGTGTAGCAATTCATATGATGGAGATGTAATATAAAGTGCATATGTTTACCGACTACCTTACCCTCCAAACCGGAATACGACCATAACAACCAAACATTATTGCGGGAGAAACAGATAAGGTGGTGCTATCAAACCCCAGCGGGACATTGCCGAAATCTACCACACAGTATACTCAAGAATCACTACGGTAGTGCCATATTACGGCAATCGTTCATCTCTTATAAACTGCCTCGCAAAATGACAGATAGTATTTATTGCAAACGGGGTTTCTAGTAATTATAAAGTTGTAGAGCCGCAAATAAAAAACAGGCGGTTGACATAATAATGATAACCATTGATAAAAAAAACCGTTTACACAATAAAAAAAGCACTAATACCAAGTAGCCGACACGCCGCGCGAGACCGGCCCGTTGGAATACCGTCCACCGGTAAATCAGGTTTATATACATATATTTTAAAAATATACGCTAGCCTGACCGTAAAATACTATTATCACATGTAGTTTAAGTAAGGTAGATTAAGTAAAGCCCAAGGGCTTTGCCTATTCTAATACGGTCTCGATTTCGATTGTATTTAAATCCTTACAGTGGCTTTTAGATGGTATGCGCTATATTAGTAAATTAGTAGAAATCAGAAATCAGAAGAACTTTATTCATTAAAACTTTCTGCAAGTTATTTTGACACTACAACATGTTTTAAAACTACTATCGGATTAAACTTGCACTAAATAGTTAGAATTAACGTTAATGTTGGACACATTCATGGGCGTACCCATGTTCTGGGTCAGAGGGGGCAATCGTAACATTTTAAGATTACATTTTTATCTACAAGAGTAGATAGTTAGTAGAAAGGTTTCCAAATTCCAGGGGGGGCAGCTGCCCCCCCCTGGAATTTGGAAACCTTTGTCCAACATTAACGTTAATTCTAACTAACTGTGTCCAACATTAACGTTAATTCTAACTATTTAGTGCAAGTTTAATAATTAATTTTCAGCTCTATCTACAGCTCAGATCGTCAGGTTGAGGGTTCGATACTCAAGTCAGATGCAAGTGCGGAAAGGTTAACTGGTGGAGAACGCCACTAGGCATTCATTTCGCTTTTTGTACAAACTTATTGTTAAGCTGTACAATAAACATAAATAAACAGGTGATACAAAGGTTTTCCCCGAAATTCAAATTATAATATAATAATAACTCGGAGATAGGTGGTGGTTCTAACACCTCTTTACTTTAGAAGAGCATACACGATTGTCGGTCCCAGTCATCGTTAGTAATACGCGGTAATCTCGCCAACTGTTGAAGCAGTGAACCGTGGTTTACCGACGTTCGGCTCAGTCTGCTTACTCCACAAGAGAATTTTTTTTTTCAGCTGACTCTCTAAAATGGCGTATGTTCTCAATTCGGATGACTATATGTTTTTTTATGTATATTACAGCATAACTTCGTCCTGTATAGACTAAGATAAGAGTGATTTAGTCTCATATAAATTTGGTGAAGATCTAATTTAGTGTTCCAGTTGGTTTTTGCTGTTGTTATGCCTTTAAATTGTTATTTCATGAGATAGCAGACGAGCAGTTGGCTTTCCTGATGGAAAGACAAACGTCGCCTATGGATACCAAAGAGTCTTCACCCTCTGGTCGAAATTTAACCACAGACTAAAACATAAAATTTAATCCCAGCCTTTTTTTTATCTTAACAGGAACTCTTTTTATACAATTTTATTTTACTACATTTTTTAAATTTATTTAATAGCAAATCTATTATAATATCTTCGGGTATATTATTGTAAAAGCGTACTCGGGTACATTATCCTGTAAAAGTGCTACTTATTCTGTGCAGACGAGATGCACCCACAAAACGATTGTTATTGTTCCTTGTATTTCCGAGTCCGAGAGAACATTAGCATTTTCCTTTATTAATTAGCAATTATTTTTGCATACACACACCAGGATTTATATGCTTAGTTAGAGCCACTTTATTAGTACTCGTTAGAAACTTATATCATTTTAATAATTTAGTCAACTCAAGTCAGACATCGAGTCAAAGTTTTAAGAGCTGTTTAATCCAATTCGATATCTAGAAACCCATAACCGAAATGTCACATCTTTTGCCCTACACCACTTCTCTGTATAACCAATTGCAAAGAACAAGACTACGAACATAAATTCCTCATTCCTAAGGAGCTGACAACACTAAAAGGTCTCTGGTGTGATCCCAATAGACGTTTATCGTATCTAACATTAGCTAAATCTTCAGCACATTCAATTTAGTTATTTCTAGTTTAAAAAATAAATAAAGTCTAGGCACTAAAACACGAGCCGGAAATATATTGGATCAAAGTTGATTGTTTCAACAATTTGATAATTGGTCACTTTTTCAATCAATTTTTGCAATTGATGTCAAGGTAATGTTTACATGGATATATTCACCAGTGACATCAGCCAGTCTGTCCGCGTGCAGTGGAAAAGAGTAAACAGTCACAATAATACAAGTACAGCCGGGGGCGTATGGTAATGCGTTACGTCAAGCGTCGCCGATTTGTCTTGGCTGGGATTCCGTGGGAACCTTGCAATAAATATTATGATTTAAGAATATATAATTTTAGGATATAGATATACGGAAGATTTCCGTATTCATCTGAACCTCTTTTAAGGAATATATTAGTTGTATCATGGAACACGTAAAGAAGAATAACTTTTTGTTGCTTCCTTCATACTAGCATTTGACGATATTATTAAAAATATATTAAGAATGGAAATAGGACACTCACCTAAATAGTAAAATACTATCTAAATACAAAATATTGTCAAAATCGGTAGAGCTGTTTTGGAGGCACCAATTACACACAAATATGAGTGTATATTATGAGTATATTTAAGTGTATATGAGTATATATTCTATACAAGAATTGCTCCTTTAAAGTATAGAATACAGCTTAAGATCAACAGAAATATCATAACACACCACTAAGAATAGACTTATTGTCGTTCTGCTCTGCAGTTCGTAAAAGACGACCGATTGACCAAACGACTGCCAAGTATAGTTCAACAACGTCTCGCTCATGCTTGGAACCACATCTCTACATCTTTCAGTCGTAATAACGTAAGTGCTTGTCACCAACTACCACGCAAGTAAATAGCGAACCAGCTGGATTAAATCGAACTGGCTATTGAATTCAACCGTATGTAATACTGGTCTGGATTTGATCGATCCTACTTAGTCTTACGTAGTACTGTACACTCTTTGAAAGTATTGTATACTCTTTGCTACTTAGACCCTACTTTGCTTATTTTTCAAGTGGATGCCAATGGTATAATGACTATATTTACGACCAGCCCGATCCGTTTAGAAGTTTCAGCTGAGTGTTTATAGTCAGCCAGGACGAATGATTGTATAACTCCACTATAAGTACATACATATCTTCACACCAGATCCCTTACAGGGTAGGCAGAGAGAGCCGAATGCCATATGTCATGATTTTTGCATATTTATCATATTTTTTATATCATAAGATAGCAAACAAGCAGATGGCTCTCCTGATGGAAAGAGTCAACCGTCGCCTGTGACACCAAAAATGTTAATGGTGCGTTACTATCTTGTGGCGAGGTCTAATGCCACATGCTTAAGTTTACCGGCTACCTTACCCTCCAAATAGGAACACGGAAGTGACTAGAATTGACGCTAATGCGGCACGTAAGGCGACGGTGCCGGTATCAGACCCGGGGAGACAATGCAGAACTCTACCACTTCTGCTTCTTCCATATTCCTTACTTTCTTCATACAAATACGCCAGTTGCGAAGATACCCGGTAAATCTGATCGTGTTGTCAGCCTTGATCTTCCCCGGCACCTACATCCTTCGACATTCGCATTGTGCATCTGTTTTCTTAACCTCTCATTGCCATTCTTTCTACATGTTCGAACCAACGGAGCTACTCATTTTTATACAGACACTTTCTTTCAGGCCTAACTTCTCTCCCACTTCACTATAACAAACTCGGTTCACAAGCAGGTGTTGCGCCACATATTTTCTGCAGCAATTACATCTAGACCGCGTTAATTCTGCTTTAATGTCTTTTCCGACATATCCAACTCTCATTTCCATACAATAACGTTGGGATAAGCACATTATTATGAAGGGCAGGACGGGCACCCTGACTTAAAATTGTGCTTTTAAGTAATTTCCCTAACTCTCCATTCACCCCATTCCCTGCCCACATTCTTCTTTCAGTATCAGCGGTGTACCTTCCATCCCTGCTAAAATCACATCCAAGATATACAAACTCATCCACTTGTTCCAACACTACGTAATCGACCAAATCTCTTACATCTGTTCTGGATACATCTCTTTCAAATACTGGCTCTTTAGTTTTTTTTCATTCAGTAGTAATTCCATATTCCTACAATCATCATTCATAATTGTGACTAGTGTTTGTCTTTCTCTCTTATTTCGGGGTAGAGTCTAAAAGTACAGCGTCATCTGCATAAAGCAATCAGTTTACCAATAGATCACTAATGCGCGGTATATTATAAGTATTTCAAAATATATTTACTACAAAGAAATTAAAGCTAAGAACATGACAAAAATACTTAAAATATTACTCACGTATTACTTGTATTAATTTCTTATTTACTAGTTATAGACAGATCGTAACAAGTAAACAATACTTGACGTGCAAAATTACGATACGATACGAATAAATATTGATTTATTTGATAATTCTATATAAAAATAGAAATCAAATGCTGTTTGTGGATTAGTGCAACGTTTGGGAATCGATTTAACCTTTTATAAATGTTTTTAATATTATATAAGAAAATAATAATTGGAAAAGTTATCCCGGACCTTTCGTTTTCAACAAATATTATCGGTTTATCGCGGTTAAAACTATAGTGTATTTTTTTTTATAAATTTGATATTTCTTAAGAAAATTACTTTCATTAAATTTATAATCGTTTTGAATGGTCTAAAGCACTCACCGCGGTAGGAGGCTGTCGCGCGCCGGCGCAGGCGACGAGGTGTCGGTCGCACGGACGAGTGCCGACGGCGGGGGTGGCAGTAGTCGGTGGCGCCCACGCTACCAACGCGGTTTACATGGCCCTACTAGCGATATATTCTTTATGTTTCCTGTACGTATAAAATCATCTGCCTTCCTTTGCCAAGCAGCATGAGGCCAGCACTATGTGTCGCTATGGTAGATAGTATACACCCACGACTGGTTAATTCGTTTATGTATGCTATTACTGTTTATCTCCCATGATGGTCTGGGTTTCCTTTTGAAGAACATACCATCTGACGTTCTACCAGGCAGGTCGTAAAATGCGACCGATTGGTTATACGTGTCACTACCGTCGTTACTATTAGATGGTAGAGTTCTGCAACATCTCGCCTGGGTCTTTGGTACCGCCACCTTATCTATTCCTGTCAGAATAGGGTCTCTGTCGTATTCCGGTTTGGAGAGTAAAGTAGCCGGTAAACTTATGCATATGGATGGCAACGCACCATTATCATCTTTGGTGTCTATAGGGGAATGTCTCATGATGGAAAGAAAAATTATTTTCTTTCCATCATGAGAGCCATCTGCTTGTTTGCTCTTTAATTATATAAAAAACCTTCAACGTCACATCACGTCAATGTTACTCTTTATTATGTTCCACTTTGGAGGGCGCGGTACAAGAGAATGATGTCTTACTATTTACCAATCACGAGAATACCAACAAGACTATTAAAAGTGTCATGTGTATAATTGTTATCTAAGTATCTAAGATTTTGGTTGACGATCTTTAGCCAAACTTGCTAAGTAATAGAAAAAAGAGATACCCTTTTTTTATAAACAAGTAGATGGGTCTCCCAATGGAAAGAATCAACCATCGCCTATTGACACCAAAGGTGTTAATGGTGCGTTGCTACCTTATGTCAAGGTTTAATGCCACATGCATAAGTTTACCGGCTACCTTACCCTCCAAACCGTAACACGACAGTGACCAGCACTGACGCTGTTGCGGCAGAAATAGGTAAGGCGGTGGTACCAGACCCAGGCGAGACAATGCAGCACTCTACCACCTAGTAAACCCCTATTATCTACATGTTATATAATCAAAATGATGATTAGCTACTTCGACGGATCGTACACAACTCTACAACTTTTGATTGCCATCAGTGGTATGTCAGCTTTGTCAACAGAAGCAATTAATTTTACGAATACTACAGAATGTCAATATGAATGGAATTTAGGAGACTAAAGTCCAAGATCTTAGGATAGAAAAGACGGTTGATTTTTTATATAGGAATCCTGTAGAGAGACCTCTCGATGGTAAGTGACAAATATCGCCTATAAGCGTGCTAGTGGTATGTTGTCCGCACTACCACACTCTCTGGGGAAACCATACTAATTACCATCGAGGCGAATACGACAGAGGGCTAGATCTGGTGCTATAATGTTAGAAATAAACGAGGCCTGCCGACGCCCGACCTAAGTAAGTTGTCGCGTGACTCTCCCACGTAGTAGTCGCGATGGTAGTGACACAATCACAACACATTCGAATGTGTAGCCTGTCAAGAGGAAAGATGGTCAATTCTGGGAAACACGGAACCCTTTCCGTCCAGAGCCTTTATTATATGAGGGAGTGAAGCGGGCGTAGTTCTTAGAGTATTCTAGAAAAATCCCGCATTGACACGTTCGTCTGTATGAATGTCAGTTTAACGATAATTCGACTGTTACGTCAAATTAATGAGAATTTTTAAACGAGGGTTATCGAAATATAGGGATTATAAGAGGAGGTCCAAAATCTTATGTTAAAACTGCACATAGACAACATTGTACAAAAGGTGGACAATGCAAGATGCATTCTCTCCCAGTAAAGCTTTGGGATTACTTAAATCCAAGTATATTGGTACAGCAACGAATATGAAAATCAAAAATAAAATAAAAAAATACAGTTTAGGGCGAATCACTAGTACTATTCAAGTTAAGCAAATCTTATGTCTACATACTAAATTAATATTTTTTATGGCCTAACTCTTGAGTGTGTTAAGGAAAACATATTAGTCGCCGGATGCTACACGATTGGATGACACAAGATAATTAATTTATGTAAACATATATCTTAATGAGTGTACATGAATATGCATGTATCGGAAACGTACTGGCTTGCCTTGGCGCAGGTATCGGGACCTAAGTAAATAGGATGCGGCAAAATAACGTTAGGGCCAGCTCACGTTAACCTGCTGTACAAGCGAATTGCCATTATAACGTGGTAAGAATTACTCCTATTTTATGTTTAGTTAATGTTGTTTAATTTTGGATTACATTAGTTACTTAAGTGGAAATTCTAGTATAATTAATTATTTACGGCCGTTCCCAAATTCTAAAGTATTTAATGCTATATTTAAAATTAAAATTGTAGTTCGTTCCTCGGGTTGGTTAAGAGTGCTATTGCGATTGTTTATAAAAATTGAATATCCATAAAAACAATTATTAGTAGCAACTTGGAGTCAACCGGTAGCCTTGGATAAACACCAAAAGCTATTGACGGGTGATTATCTATCTCGTTTGATTTTCCTAGCGATAGCTTTATCAAGTCGGTAATACCCATGTGTCGATTAGATTCATAGGCCATCTAGTCAACCGATAATCCGGTGAATTTGAACATCTTCACGCTTAGTTCAGCCTGTCTCCCCTGCAAGTAAGCAAGTATTATAATATTTAACTATTATTTGTTAATGTTTTTTTTTATTACGCAACAAATACCCCATTTTAGTATCTCTCACTGTTTAGAGTATACATCTCTAGTATATCTATGCTCTCACTCTACTTTTGTGCGAAAAATATAATTAACAACATTTATTTTATTATTCTCAGTATTTTTTTACCCACCGCTTCATTTATTTATGTTTATTTATAATTACAAAATAAATACAAAATATCAGTCGTTGATAAAGTTGTAGCCTTGAAGTAGCAGTAACCTGAAACCAGTTGGCTATTTAAAATAGGTATGTAAGTGTGTGTATTGTGAAACGGAGCAAGTGGTTTGATTCCAAATAATGATTATGTAACAGGTAGATAGTACACTAGCGGTAGTCGGCGGCTTTGCTTGCTCCAAGTAAGATAAATAGCATATATAAAATGGTTTTAAAATCGATCAGTAGATTAAATATACCTATTGTGATGTTGTGATTGTGATTTTATTACAATCACAGTTTTTTTACCGGTGGGAGGGATGCGCTGTGCCGCGCTCCCGGCTGCATGGGTACCACCATCTTGCTTGTTTCTCCCGTAAAACAGCTTTGCTGTGTTTCTAAGCGAAGGGCAAGACAGGCAGTGTAATTACTGGCACTGACATGTAACATGTCTCAGGATAGGCAACACATAAATGAGTTACCTGGGCTAGTTACAGGTCTATGTTCATTGGCGACGTCGACCATTTACCATCAGGTGGCACGTATACAACATTAGTTTGCCTATCCCACTAAAATTAAAAAAATTGTTTTATATTAGTATGTCTATTTTGAACAGATTAGTTGAACACACATCAACATGATGATGATGATGATGAGTTGAACACAACGTGGTCATAAATAAGAGATATTGCTGGTATATTCCATTTGTTAACATATTTAGACATGCGGATATTATCCACAGTGATTATTATAATTTGGGGGCGACATTAGTATACCTAGGTACTCTCCAACATTTCTATTGGATTTTTATGAATAAATATATAAACAGAGAAATATTTTCATAGTTAACTGATTTGTAATTTTAGAACATGATATTCAGTACAACACAATGTAAAACACGAAAGCAGTTTTTAAATTTTGGACCCTCAATTAAACTAATTGGCGATCTGTTCCTCAGCCTCACAAAGCCACAAGTAAAACTGTGCGCTCTTGCGGAGTAGGCTTTCCGATTCACAAGGATTAGCAGTTCTTCAGCTGGCGAGGTAGATGAAATAATATTGGCAATCGAGGCTACGAGTCGCGGTTACCAATATTATATAGTCTAGTAATGTTTATCACTGTTGTGCCTTGGATGAGCACGTAAAGCCATCCCAGTCATCGCAACAAATGACCATTAAAGCAGGTTGGTCAAATATATTGACGAGGGTGTAGATTGTGGATTTAATTTCACTCCGTATAACCTTGCAAATGAACTGGCTTAATTACATTATTTATTTTGAAATTATCAATAACATTCTTAGCTAATTCGCGGATTGAATTTGTGACATGTTTATTCGATCTAGCTAACCAATTCCAATTACCCAAGTCATGGCTGCTACAGAGAGTATTATTAGGTATTATTTGATCTGGGCTACCAATTTGCCAATTGTTTGACACGGTAATGGCGCCATGTAAGCCCGATGGCCGTAAACCTGAGCCGCGGCCCGAACGCCGACAATCACCGCAATTGCGATGGACTCCACCACGTCTCAAATCCATATATCACCTGGATCGCTATCTGTTCTAGTTCAGGGTTGCCGCCTACTTTATCCGGTTATCGGCCCAACTGTTACGGATTAATACATATATAAATAAATAAATAAATATCACTTGACAAATTACACGAATTGATCTGACCAAAAAGAAAGCAAATTATATGCTTGTAGTATGGGTGTCAGTATATATTTAATAAATAGAATATATTTAATATATATTTAATAATACTAGAATATATTTAATAAACACCCAAACCCAGAAATACAAACATCTGTGCTCATCACACAAATGCCTGTCCCTGTCGGGAATCGAACCCGGACCCCATTGATTGCGTAGTCAGGGTCGCTAGCCACTCGACCAACGGGGCGGTCAAATAAAATAAAATATAATTTATATTTTTAACGAGAAAGTATTTAGGGATAAATTTAAAATGATACTAAAACGGATATAATTATGAACAAATATTTAGTATCAAAACTGTGAAGCAGTTTGTGATTTCAAATATTATTTATTTATCCTGCATGCTCTACTTGCTAAATGGATTTTGACGAATCTTTGCAAACATATAGCTTAAGTTTAAGATAAAGTTAAGTATAAGGCTAAGGTATAATTTATACAAATTTAATATTTTTGGCTTCAGGGAATGATTTCGGCGACATGGGGTAATACAACATGCATCATATGATCAGTTAAAATATTTTCTGTAATATTACTGCCGACTTCGAGTGTCTAGTGTAAGATCTACATATGCATGTGGCATTAGGTACAAAATATGATTGTCCGTAAAAAAGTGCAAAAGGAAGCTTTTTATAATAGCAAGCTTAAGCAAAACGCGCTACTTTTCATACTGCCCAATATCTACTAAGCTTAATAATTAATCTAATATTTTTAATGTATTGACTGCTTTGTGAGTTCGAATGTCGAATAGTGCAAAAGTATTCGGATTGTTTTTATTCAGAAAAATTTTAGTATAATCGTGAAGTTTGTGTTTCATTTCAATACTGCCATGCCTCGGAGAACTCGTTAAATTGTCGACCTAGGTTATTACTATTGTTAAGCCATAGACAAGCTATTAAGCATATAAGTGTAACCCAAGGAAGTTATATTCTACCCGGAATGCTTACACGCGCTTCAAAATCGTTCCGAAGAGTACCACGACATGAGTGGAGTGTGTCTCTTTCTACTAAATTAAGCGCCAATCGCCATATATAACTGCGGCCATGCGTAGTTTGCAAATTACTACTAAGTAATTCTACTAATTTCAGAAACAGTTTTTGCATTGCATAAGTAATTACGTAATAATTAAAATAAGCACATTTTAGACTCACTGTGTTAATTACAATACATTTTATGCTAATTTATTTATCAACGTGTATGAATAAAAAGTATTTAATGATTACTGAATATGTAAAAATCTACCATCTAGATAGTTTTATTTATTCTGGCAATTGCAAGAAAGGGACAACATCCACTCATGTCGTTGTCTTGCTCAGAACGTTTTTCCCCTCTGTTAAGTAAGAAACAAATGTCAACTTTATGAGTACCAAAATAAAGTACATTTTTATTTTTCAAATATTGCTTTGTAACAATTCCATTTATAGTATATAAGTTCCTTGGTGTAACCATAAAGTACTAATAGTGTAACGCTGGTTGTCATCTGTCAAAAAAAATATCAAACATTTTTCTTTTAATATGACATATTTCTTTAAATATTATTAAAAGTGCCGCACAGTATATTTTTAATAAAGCCTTATCTATCGTTCAGTTCACAAAACCCTCAAAGTGATATTACAATAATATATAACTTAATCGCATATTATAACAAATAACAATAAAAAGCAGATTGTTATTGCCCTGAGGAGGCTAGATCACCGCCGCATTTACCGCGCGGTGTGGGTGTCAGCGATCATATCTGTCGGTACACCGATTACTATATCATTATGCGACATCTGTACAAATTGCTGGAAAATTTACCTTACACAGTAGTATCGTGACGAAGCTAGGAATGTGCCTATTTTTGGTTTTATCTTGTGTCAAGTGATAACAAAACGATATATTTAAAGACTACAATTAAATAAATATATTTTTAACACAGTAAAACTGCAACTAACGACTTCCCATTTCCTGTATCTCTAGAACGCAGCATCAGATCTTCACCAAACGGGACCACAAAAAAAGTACACCCTCCCAAACAAAAAAAGAGTTCTGAGGTAACAAACATAAAATCCAAATTATTAACCTCCACCTTTTAGGAAGAAAAATGGGTTTTTAGCATATTTCAAACAATTGAATTAAACTGAAATTTCCACCAATTATTTTCTATGGAATGGGGGAAACGTGCACGAAGCTCATCTTATGGTAAGTGATCACCGCCACCCATGAATCGGAGGTCCTGCAGGTGCGCTGCCGACCTTCAAGGAATGAGAAAAAAACCTTCAAAAATGAAAACAACTTTTTCTCGAAGTACCTAAGTCGTATCGGTTCGGAATATATCAAAAACATTAACTGTGTTATAGTCACTCAACTTTATGAAAGGTTGGAGAATCTCCCTCTCCTCATCTCTCCGTTGTATATCAAGTAGCCATATCAAGGCACTGTATACCTAATGCCTTTATTATAGCTGTAATAGCGATGTTAGTTCCGAGAAATAAAGATATTAATATTATCGTCATGAGTCGTCGTGTAACTTGCTACAAAGTTAATCAGGCTCTAAACTATTTAAGTATTAGGCTAGGGTTGTCAACTTTATATTATCCCGTCATAACAATTCAACTTAAATTCATTTGATTATATCAACGTACATTATTACGAAATGCAAACGTCAGAATTTTATGTCGAAAAAATCTAATTACAATATATTAAGTTCTTATTGTTTAACGTAGGATTGTCATAATTATGTTTTATAGGTCCGAAGTTGGTGTCAAGTCTTCGCAACCGGCGTGTTTGAATGGAGAGAGTAATGTTATCTAGAGGAAGCAAAATCAAGAGATATATCACTGGGTTTTCTCTGCTTACCTCTAAAGGGATCTGACATGAATTATACATGTATGTATATTTGGGTGTTTTTTATATTATTGGATAGTAAACAAGATTGGTCTCTCGATGGAAAGTGACATCGATCGCATATAGATACCAAAGATATTAAAAATGCTTTGCCACCCATGTGACATATTATACAATGCTTCAATATAATTTTACCGTCTAACTTATTCTTCACACCTCAACATGACAGTGACTAGCACTAGCCGTATAGTGGTACGAAATAGTGAGACGGTGATTAATATCTGAGAGAAATGAATAAAAAATTAACAGTTTACGATACGAAAATGTATATTTACAAAATATTGAAATTATCATAGAGGGGCTGTTTCTTTTTTAAACGATCAGCGGTCACCTCCGAAATTTTATTAAATCATACGTTGTAATTTGCATACGGGAACAATATCTATATCTATACATATAATAAAATCATAGGAAAGTCAATGTATGTCCGGGGTAAACTCAAAAAGTACTGCATGGATTTACTTCAAATTTTGCATGAATATTACTAACAGGTCAGGTCAACATATAGGCTACATATTATCACGCTATCACCTACGAGGGAGGAGCTGTGCGGAGTAAACGAAGTCGGCGCAAAAGAAATCGCGGGCAACAGCTAGTATTTAAATAAATTTCCTCTTCCCGTATTCGTAGACGCAGTCATTATTTGCGAGATTATTTTCGATAATTCATAATCAAGTTCAAGGTTAACTTCATAGACGTAATGATTACAGAGCGTGCCACAGAAATATCCATACATACATATGTAAATACACATATACTCGAAATACATATATGTCTTTTAGCACTGTCGGGTAAAAACCTTCTATTCCTTTCATCTACAAAGGCTTGGTTACGTTAAATGTTAAGGTGAAAAGGTAAAAAAAGAAAAGGTAAAGTTGAAGGTAAATTTTTTTCTAAAAATAACACTAGCTATTGACCGTGACTTCGTTCTCAAGAACATTACTTACTTTTACTTAGCTGGGTAAAACAGTGGCTTAAAACCACCTTCGCATAATTGCTTTTCGAATGAAACCAGTTTGGGACACAACGGTTAAATGGGTTTCCAAATCTATGACGGACATAACATATAGGTAGAAATTTTGTATATTTTTGATAACCCTATTCACCTCAAAGGTTGCATGTCGTAGTATTTGTTTACACAACCGATACAATTTCATGGTCAGCCTGTCTGAGGTTCGATTCTCAGAAATGCAAATATTTTTACTTTTGTAAAAATATTGACTTAAGAGGCTACATTCTCAAAACAGTGACCGTGTTAAGTATTAACGATGTACTTAGTTTCAAATTAAAGTAGGATTAATTCATTAGATTAAAAAGAAGAAATACTATCATACCGGTTGCCTCGCACAGTAGACAGAGTGAAGCAAAACACAAATTATGAATTGCCAGTAGGTAAGATGGATCGGTAGTCGACACCATTTTCTTATATTATAGGATGGCAAACATGTTGATGAATGTTACGATGTATAAAGGTAACCATCGCCACGAAAGATGTTAATGATGCGTTGTCATACTTGTGGCGGGCTAAACTGCCACATGTTATCAGTTTTGCCGGCTACTTTATCCTAAAAAGCGGAAATCGGCAGTGACAAGCACTTACGCTATTATTTATACAGGCAGAATTTAATATATTATTTATTGCATTCATCCCAGGCGCGGGGTGTTACCATACCACCAACAGATTTCAAGCTGCTGCTGAAAATTTTCGATTTAGGGGGAAACTTTGGAAAAACCTCAATAAACTCAATAACATTTTTGTCCGTTCCTGGGATTAAAACTGAGACCTCATGATATGAGCCAAATGGGCTAAATACTAGACCCAGGGGCAATAGCAAAAAAAACCTCTTTTTCTTCTTTTTTACCCGACTACGTGAAAGGAAGTAACGTTTTTGGGTCACATGAACTGTCGCAGGTTACAGTGGGTAATAGATTATGCATACTATACCTCCGTATTATAAAGCTGTCTGTACCGGTTATCACAAGACTGTTTCTTACGTGATAATCGTTACGTTACAGGTCGATGGGATCATTATCTATCTTGCCAATCGATGACCCGAAGCAGCTAGGTGTTGTTTTATATATCATTAGATAGCAAATAACCAAATGGCTCTCCTGATGGAAAGAGAAACCATCGCCTTTAGAAAACAAAGATGTTAATAATGAGTTGCTTTCCATGTGGCAGGATGATGATGCCACATACATAGGTCTACCGGCTACCTCACCCTCCAAACCGGTACACGACAATGACTATCATTGCCGCTATTACAGCAAGAATAGGTAAGACGGTGGTACCAAATACCCGGGCGAGATGTTGCGGAACCTAACAACGAGTAATCACGATGGTAGTAAAACGTATAGACAATCATTCGCCTTTACGAACTACCTGACAGAATGGCAGATGGTCCATTCTTCAATCCGGATCAACCCTGGGGAATACAAATTTTACGATCTTGCGTATAATTGACCTATGTTTCTAGAGGTAAAAATGACTGTGCAGATACTTAAGGGTTTGAGATTCGATTACCTGGCTCATTTCTTATTTTCGTAAAAAAAAAACGAGTTTGGACAAGAGCCTGAATTGCCGATAGGCATATTGAAAAACGGAATGCTTTAGTTACATCTCTTCCTAGTCCCCACCCAACGGATCCATAGATAAAAGTGATTTTTTTGCTAAGGAAATATTTTTTTGGTTTCCTTTTATATTTCGTAATATCATTCAAATGTAGGTATTATAATTAATTCCTGGAAGTTTACAGAATAAAGTTAAAAAATATAAAAATAAGATTTGTAGGTCTGGTTTATCCGAAACGGTTTTAACGATATTGACGAAATTTAGCATTTAAATAATAATTTACTATTAAGGTGATCGAGGTAAGGTTCATCTCTGGTGTTATTCACTTACCCCTTGAAACAATATCATCCGATTGAAGTGCGGTCGCCTGGCTATGGTATTATATAGCTATACAGTATATGGCATTTTCTAATCGTGCTATTGGATTTTATATAAGAACCAGCTGACCGGGCAAACGTTGTTTTGCCATAAAATTTTATTATACATATAAACCTTCCTCTTGAATCACTCTATCTATTAAAAAAACTGCATTAAAATCCGTCCGTCGTAGTGATACGACACGCAGAATAATACTATATGTATGTACTCTTGATTTAAAATAAGTTTTGCTCTCTTTTCGTAGTGGGATTCACTTAGTACTTACTATGTCTATATTCACTTTTTCGCCAATATTATGTGCTATTACATAATACAACATTGTTGTAAGTTATGTGCGACTATTCGCAAACGCTACAGCCTCAAAAGTGTCTACCCACGTCTCTGTCTGTCCTGACTCCTGCACGCCTCTCACGCGATCATATATTATTTGATTTGTGAGTAATGCGCAAGGTTATCCAAATAACAAACTTGTAGCTCTTCTATCACACCTTTGGAATTCAGGAAAAAAGACGTCCACGCAAATTGCGAAATGAATTGACAATTCTTTAGACTTACGAAACTTCTATTTAATTGCAGACTGCAGTTTAAATAACATTTTAATTGACTTATTATCGATTTACTAGCTATATGATATATAGATTTTAAAAAAACGGTCCTTGAAAATTTCTGTTTAGCATATTTACATATTGCGCTAGGGTGATCGAGCGTATGTTTTAACAAGTGACAGAGTGCTCCTACACTCTAGACTCTAGTCACCCTATCACCATGTAAAACACACGCAGGTTGCTTACGGCAAATAAGCACGTCTGGTTATAGTACCGTAAAGCTTTGATACCAAGTGTCCTTGCAGTGTCACTTACTCATGATTTTAAGTAAGGTTCTAGTCTAAATCTGCGGTTCTAGTAGACGTGTAGGGCTGAAGGGTAATAATAATAACTTAACAAACCTACTTTATATTATTTGGTATGAAAATATGTAGGTGAAGTCTTGTGGCTATTTCGAGTCACAAACTAATTTGACGCAGTTTACTGCACTATAACTGATAGGAAGTATCTATCTGACAGTGATGGCAGTCTAGGCGTACCCAGCGTTTTTTTGAATGGGTAAGAAGTAAATGAACTTGAGAAGTAGTAGAAATTAGAAATTAATTTTATTTACTTATTTTAAAGCTTGCTGGCATTTGTATACAAATTAATTCAATTATAGATAACTTGATAAAAAAACTTGCCTATAATAACAAACAATTATACGTAAACAACACATGCTGTTTTAAAACTTTTTTTGATGAATTGACTGTGAAATTACTATATAAAAATATATATGTAAACTCCAATTAATGTATTGAATGTACATTGTACATGTATAAAAAGCATTTTTTTTACCTTACCTTTCAAAAGTACATTTTTAGGATTGTGCAAGTGTAGTGCTTTATGACGGAACAGATACATTTAATCTCTTTGGAGACAGAACAGTTGTGATTCTGTCTGCCTTTTTGGCAGGCAGTTCGTAAAGAGCGGACAACGACGGTCCAAACGTGTTGCCGGATAGATTCGCGTGATAGAGTTACTATGTCCTGCATTATTTCACGCGGTATTTTGAATTTTACCAGTAAATGAATAATTTTAAAAAGTATCTTCACGCCCGTATCCCAGAAGAGGTAGGCAGAGGTATAACAAATGCACCCACGATTAGTTGAAAATACTTTGTCCCACAATGTGATAGGTGATCAGTCTGTCGCCAACCGGGCACTTTTTCCAATCCCGTGCAACATTGCTTTTGTCAGAAAACTGATAAAACACAATTTTTTGAATTGCCCGACCCGGGAATCGAACCCGGGACCTCGTGTGCTCAACTCCGACGCCGGAACACGAGACCATATATTAGAATAATTTTGTTACTAAATACTGATTTAAATTTTTAACTTCAATTCGGTGTATAAGGTGTCACAGATGGGCCCCGCCTTTCCCCACTGTGGGTGCGTTCACGGCAGGCTTGAAACAACGTGTGAACCTGATTACATACTTTTTTTTAAGTAAGGAATTACTGTTGCTCTTGTTGGTCTTAGCTGTGACACTGGACTTTTGGGGCGAGCAGAGTGCTCAGTCAGTGTTTAGTTAAAATTAGGCTACTAAGTACTAACTCGCGCGCTAAGGCTGTCACCTGCGAGACCGGATCTTCGGACCTTGTACGGCGTACAGATTAAATGTGGAGGGCGGAGACGTGTAATTGTGCCCTGCGTTAAGCGCGTAAGGATAGAGAACTCTTCGTCGTAGAAACGGCGACGACGCGACGATGTCGTGTTTTTTGTGTATTTGTGTCAGTTATGATGATTTGGGATCGTCGAGATAGGGAAGTTCGTGGTGGGATTCCTGAAGCAGGGTATGGCGGAAGCGTCGGGTTCGTACTCCGCAGATTTGAATGATGTGTTTTCACACAAACACACAACAAATATTGCTTAATTTTCTATGACCTTGACAAAGTATAATGTCTGTGTGAAAAGTGATTTAATTTGTGAGTTTTGATGTGATTATGTTATTAATTAAAATTCTCGTGGCGGTCGGACACAGCTATAATTGTAAAAAGTAATTGTATATTGTATAAGCCCTGTTTTGAGTAGTAATATGATAACTGCAGTAATTACAGTAACGGTAGGAGATGTCGGAGCGTGGGAACCAAGTGGTCACTGCGATGGCTTGGTCCGTCGACCATGTCACCCCCGACTTTGTAAACTATTTTTACAACTCTGAACTCACATCGGGACTAAGTTTTTGTATCATAGCGTAGCAAACAAGCAGATAACTCTGCTGATGGAGAGCGATAACCAACATACATATTAGACACCAAATATTGATCAACTGACTTGCCAAAAAGGGGGAGGTTGACAATTATTTTGGTTCATCGATTACTCAATGTCGCCCGAACCGATAAGGATAATTGTTTTTTTTTCGTTTCAAAAGGTATTCTCTCCCAGGTAGTCTCAATTCGGTGAAGATCTGAAGCAGGATTTCTGAGATATAGAAAATGGAAATCTGGTTGTTTGGATTTTTACTGCGATTAAATAATGTTCTCTAAAAAGCTCGGTGCCCTGTTAATGAGTCATGCGTTTCGTATTCTGGCAATTTCTATATACTTAGTATTATTCATTCCAGTTAGAAATCAATATTCATATAAGATATAACAATATCTGACGGGTCAACTAGTTATAATATTTATAACTATTAGAATAGAATACAAATATCTGTCGTTTAGAATCAAATGTAGCAATTTCCTCAATAAGACACAGTACGGAGGTGATGCGGAGGAGGAGGCGGCTGTTATCAAGCCGTAAACAGGGGCTTGTTGTCGCTCGGATTAATTAATTCAACAATTAACATCGATAGAGCACGCGGCCGCTTATCGCCGTGTGCCGTGTGTTGCAACGTGACGCGGAACGCCGCACCGCTGACTCTGCGGACCTTCTAGGAAGAGGATTATGTGCATTCCTGACACAAATATAAACGAACTTGTATACAAAAAAAAAACTCTAGTTGGTCCGGGCCTTCTTGAAGAATAATAATATGACATTTTGTCAGACAGTGCGTAAAAGGTGAACGAGTAGCCAGGCAGGTCATTATCAATATTAGGTGGTAGAGTTCTGCAGCGTGTCGTACGGGCCTGACTTACTCCGGCCGCAACAGCTTCAATGCTTGACACTATCCTGTGTTCCGGTTTGGAGAGGTTTGCCGGTAAATTAATATATAAGGCATAACCATCCCGCGAAATTGGTAACAACGTACCCTCGCCATTTGGATGTCTGCAAGTCCACTACAGTGCGACTTTCAAGGCATTATTTGCCTCGTACGACTGCTCTGTGAAATCAATTACCAGCGGATATGTTTTCGGACCGATACGACTTAGGGGCCTTCAAGAAAAGAGCGTATTCATCTCTTAAAGAGTGGCAACGCACCTACAGTAACTCCGGTGTTGCAGCTGTTTATGTGTGGCGGTGATCACTTACCATCAGGCGAACCTCTTGCTCGTTTGCCCCCATTCCATAAAAAAACGTATCATTGATATTTTTGGTGTCTATAGCTGAAGGTTGTCTATTCATTAGGAGATCCATCTGTTTGTTTTCTTTTGATATAAAAAGCATAAACTCGAAAACAATAACCCCCTTTTTTGTAGTCAGGTAAAAATATGTAAATCAAACGTAGCTATGATATGTAAAATAGCTAAGTATGATCTACTTGTAAGGACGCGTTATCAAAACAAAAAACCGGTACCATTATGTGTACGGTTTCGGTTATCGCGCCGTTAATGTCGTCGTTTCCAATACGCCAATAGCACCAATCCATATCTTTGTGGGTTAACTTTTACTTCTTATATTGTTTATTGTAACTTAATATTGACTTTGTCCTGGTTCAAATAAAAAGCAACTATTTAAATTTTAACGTACGTTTCAGACATTTAAAATTATATGCTGGTGGATAACTAATATAATTTAAACCGTAAATTTTTCGCCGTGTTGGTCCCGGCCTCCTTTGTAGAATAGGCCAACTGCCGTTCTGCCAGGCAGGTCGTAAAAGGCGACCGAATGGCTATCGAGTCACTACCATCGTGGCTACTAGGTGGTAGAGTTCTGCATTGTCTCGCCCGGGTCAGGTACCACCGCCTTGCCTATTCCTGCCGCAATAGCGTCAGCGCTTGTCGCTGTCGTGTTCCGGTTTGGAGGGTAAGGTAGCCGGTAAACTTATGCATGTGGCATTAGACCTCGCCACAATATAGCAACGCACCATTAACATCTTTGGTGTCTATAGGCGATGGTTGACTCTTTCCATCAGGAGACCCATCTGCTTGTTTGCTATCTTATGATATAAAAAAAAATAAAAAAAAAAAACAAAGTAAAACCGCAACAACCGACGTCAAATTGCCTGAATTTCTGGAGCCCTATATCAGATATTCATCAAATTATATATGTGTTTTAGCACTTATTCCTTGCTTGCGACATTTCGACCGGACTTGATGCCACCGCTTAAATTCTTATTCCTGCCCCAATAGTGTCATTGCTTGTCACTTTTGTGTTTCAGTTGGATGAGTGAGGCAGACGCTAAACTTATGAACAAATAATATGTGGCATTATCATACTGGCGGTATGCACGGATAGCAAAACACCATTTAAATATTAAGTGATTATAAGTTATGATCATCTCTCTCCATCAGGATAGCCACCTACTTGTTCGCTATCTTGTGATAAACTAAAAAATGTACTGAGTTTTATTTGTAAAGTTAAAACCCAATTCTAATTCACACGACTCGGGAATCGAGCTCGGGACCTCACAGTCTGCGGCGAACAGGCTAACGAGGTAGTATACAATTAATAATCTCCTCATGGCCGTGTTTTAACATATATTATCTCGCCAAGGTGTCGTGAAGCACGTCAAGCGTGTGCACTGGTAAACGGCGCACAAGAGCTCGTCTCTGGAGCGTGACGTATCAGGTTGCCTGTCCTATATCCTATTGTTTCCAAGACCACGACAAACGAGTGAAGGTTTTGTGAGAAACGACGCAACGAACAAGAGTGCTATGCTTGCATTTATTTTACGTCTTGAAGGGTAGCCGCTAATCGTTACAGATTATTCTGTACTGCAATATAGGGCGATAAGTTAAAATAGTTTATAAAATCTAATGCGAAAAGATCGAAAATATATGCCTGCTTCTGCAGAACTGATTCTATTATAAATAATAATCTTGCTAATACACAGGATCTTAATTTATATACCAATACAGAAATAATTTAATGAAGATTAATTCTGCAAATTTTGTATTTCATGAAAATACAAAATAATAAAAATATAAAATCTCCCTGTAAAAATATAAAAGAATATATTGATTCATTAAACATCACAGCGTTAGATCGCCATAGGAAATCCTTATAAAATATAAGGCAAAATGTAAAATGGGTTAAATGTTTTTTTATCGAGAGGTTGTGTTTCCAATCTACACATTTTTCAGCATACATTTATATGCCTATTTGTTCTACCTAATGCGCTTGTATAGTCTTTTATTTTTATTGTGCCAGGCCAGAGAGCCATCAGCTCTGCGCAGAGGTGAAAAGGAGGGCAAACAGAAATTCCCTTGGACAGCCTTGGTGAGAGACCAGAACGCTAGAATTCCCGAAGGAAGGTGGACTAGTCTCTCACTCATTCTTCCAATGTGCTCCGATTTTGCTTTAGCGATTGCTCTTTTGAAAGACCTAGAGGCAAAATTATACTATTTTCTAACTGCAATGGTGTTCACATCATTAGATGCCGCCGCAGCAGCCAATGCTCGGTAGCATTCATGCTTTCGAAGTGAAGTCGTTTTGCAGTGGCGATCAAACTAAGGCCGTAACTTGCCACCAATGGGTACCGCAGTAAACGGAACGAACAGTTTCATTTCCTGTAGCACTTCGGAGATGCATTCAGCAACGACATTTGGATCATCCAGTGAGAAGCATATTTGTCTCCATGGGTAGGATGCAAAGAAGGACTCCAATTCATCCCAATCTGCTGACCTGTAGTGCCAAACGCGGCGACAGTCTGAGAAATGAGGCCGCGATAGTCGCATCACCGGCACACAGTGGTCTGAAGATCCTAGCGGAGCATCTACGGAAACTTGGTAACTGTCCGGTTGAGAGGTCAACAGAAGGTCTAACAACAAGGAGGTTAATAGTCATAGACATCTAGAACGTGCGTGGGCGAAGTAACCAGCTGTGTTAGATCATATGCTAAAGCAAAATCGTGAACAGATCTCCCCGCGTGCTCGGTAGCACGCTACTACCGTACCGTACTAAGTCATTCGGCATAGTGGGCGTTAGTCACCAAGGATCACGATCTCCGCGTATATGTAGCATGAAACTATAAAAGCCCTCTTCTCACTCCGCATTATTGTGGTGGGCAACTTTGGACCTCTACATTGTGCGCGGCCCGAGATGCACTTTACTAATTTTTTGTTAGTACTTAACGTAACGTGTTCGTGACTACTAGGTGGTAGAGTTCCGGGACGTCTCGTTCGGTCATATGGTACTGCAATAACATTAATGCTTGTCATTGTCGTTTTCCAGTCTGAAGGGTGATATAGCTGGTAGGTTTGTGTATGTGAAATTGCCATCACGCCACCCGCATGGCATCGCACCATTAACATCATTGGTGTCTATTGGCGACGGTTTCTCATTCCATCAAGAAAGCCGTCTGCTTGTTTGCTATCTAAAGATATCTTTAAAAAATAATATATTAAGTAGTAGTTAGTAGGAAAGTATTAGTCATTATAGTCAGAGTGAACTTAACATAAGTATACGTTTCTGGTCATCACGTTTCACCGATTTGTCATTCGGCGAATAGGTGGTGTATTTCAATGTTTTTTAAGTTGAAATCGTGTTATTATTGTGGAAAACGGGACTAATAACTTTACGTCCTTATTGGGGAAGCACGGAGATGTAAGCATACCAAACCAAAACTCTGAGCTGCTATTGAGATTTCAATTTTCAAGAAAACAGCTCAATATCACTGGGCCCGATCTGCGGATCGAACCTGGGACGTCAAGCTCTAAGACGAACAGGATAATCATTCAAAAATTATTTTAAGGAAATAAGAGAAAATGGAAGTAATAGTTGCTTTATGTTTCAAGCATTTATTGGAATTTGTGTTTTGTAGAGTTGCTTTTGTAAGTTTGCTAGAAATTGGTCTGATAGTTACAGTGAAGCCAAGGGTTGAAAGACGATTGCAGTGTTTATACGACGTTTAATTTATTCGTATCGTAATATTTAATCACTATTGTGTCGTATCGTGCCATTGTAAGGTTTGATTATTATTAAAGACATTTGTAAACACCAGCACCGACAGTTTGTTGGCACAGATAAGCTATATATAAAGGCATATGCATGATGATGGACCTGTATCTTGTAATCCCATACATCCTGTTCGAGATCAACGTTTCAAGTCTTAAATCTAATACAATTTAAATGAGCAGCTCTTCGTTAGGCATATACCTATAAGTTTATCTTACGTATCTCAGCGATGACTCTTAAGATTTGGATGAAATTGTTATTTAGATAAGGTTTTGCTTTTTAGTATGACTCAAATTTCTGAAAATACTGCAACTTTAACAGACAATTATCGCCATCTTGTTATTTTTTGTAAATTCTACTTATTACGGCTATATACGGCAATAACGGCTGATTACATTTCGGTAGCATCTTATTGTTGCTAACGAAATGTAATCAGCCGTTATCTCAAAGTTTGTGTTAATGTGAAAAAATGTAAATTAGCCTATGTGACATAGTAGCTGAGCCCTGCAGGGGGCATTGTAAAGTATTTAGGTGAATTCCGAGGAACAACTTTTTTCCGTGATAAGAAGTCTCTTATGACCTATTCCAGGTCATCATCTGCCTGTGCGCCAAATTTTATCTAAATTGGTACAATCGTTCTGCCTAATTAACAAACAGCCAAACTTTCACATTTTCACATTCACATTATATTATTTGAATCGTGTTTAATTAGAATTTGGTACGTATCGTTTTTTTTTTCAAAAACAAATGATTTAACAAAAATAGTTTTACAGATTTATATTGTATAATCTTGCGTGTCTTAAAAAAATAGCTGTTGAAGCTTTTAAATTGGCAAATGCGACAATCGGGATTACGAAATATCTGGTATACCTACTGTTTTATCTACCATAAATCTGCTAACACTTTTCTGTCTACTCCACACGAGCCGGCGTCTATCTTACATGCTTAAATTTTCGAAGCATCGAAAATCGTATTAGTTTAAAATGCCCAACTGAAATACGAGTCGGCCGGATATGTTTATACATTCACAAACAATAGGCAGAGCTGCCCGCGACGGCACGGCCCGAAGTTGATAAACAATCGCCGCCGCCATGGGAACGGTGAGCTACTGTTTAGCACTTGAGATGCGTACGTCGTCACCACTCTATTGACTCTCAGATGAAATTGAGAGTTTTAATATATTACACGCCTCATAACGAGAAGCGTTTGAGGTAGTGCTTTACTCCCGACATATCTAGGTCAAGCAATTTTAAAGATTCAATGTCTTAAAATGCCTCTATAACAACTACTTTCCACTAATACGATATGAGTAAACGAATATAAGAAAATGTTTTAATTAAGGTATTAAACTGACGTAACATGATCGAATCGGACGAATGCTATCCGAAGGTGGTGTCAAGAGTCTTCGAAACCGGCGCGTTTGTATGAAGAGAGTGAATGTGTAGGAAGCAAGGCAAGTCTTTTTGAACCCGTATGGCATATGGCACTCAATTCTCTCGGCCTTTTCCGTAAGGGATTTGGCGTGAAAATATGTTGTTGTTGCTATAATTAATACCCTAAAAATATTTTAAGTTGCTACATTAAAGATAATTTTGAAAATTTAACAACAACAGCTGCAGCAAGTGCGCTATAAGACACTGGTCGTGGACTACCGGCTGGCCACTCGACCGGGTTGCCATCTTCACCTTGTTGATTTGGGTCTTCTTGGAATAATAGAACATTTGCCATTCTGTTAGGCAGTTCGTAAAATGCGAACGATTTGCTATACGAGTCTTTGCCATCGTGACTAGTAGGTGGTAAAGTTTTGCAACGTCTTGCGTGGATCTAATACCACCACCTTACCTATTTCTACTGCAACAGCGTCAATACCAGTAACTGTCAAGTTCCGGTTTGGAGGGTAAATTTAAGCAAGGTGCACTAACACCCCGCCACACGGATAGCAATGCACCATTAACACTTTGGTGAATATAGGCAATGGTTACCTCCATCAATCAGAAGAATCATATTATGTTTGTTTGTTATCTTATAAAAAGAAATAAAAGAAAAAATTCAATAGTGATGTACAGTTTCAATGAAAAGCTGGATCAGACATTTAAAAAATATTGAAAAATATAAAAATAAAGCTTTCTCATTTTTTAAATCGGTTAAAAACAACACCGTCGTACACCTTGCCGTGTGGCAACTTTTATTTTCTGCGCTTACTCCTTCTATGTCTGTTTTATGAGTTTTCCAGTAGTTGTTAATTGAATACTAGTAGTTACGAAGATATATTACGTCGTGCAAAGGCAAAAGTATCTGAAGCTCGCCGCGCGGACCAAACGAGTTAAACGAGTGCCTTCGTTCGCCGTAGCGCCTGTGGGAATCTCGCTTGCACATTCATCGGGAACTCGCCCAATCGTCACGTTATACACAGGTGCCCGAGGCTTTGTTATAACGAAACATCCAACGGAATAGTACATTTAATATTATTAATTCATCAATGTGTTTATCATCGTTTTTACAAACATTCAAGAGAGGAATATTTATTAGCGCGAAGAAAAAACACAGACACTCCCTAGGTGTTCAAAAATTTGTTACAGATTATGTTTATGTAGATTTTGTAGTCAAAACTCTTAACCGTTTAAAAGTCTTTTTGACTGAGAAAAAAACAGTCAAAAGTAGTTTTGACTGAACAGGTTGATCGAAAGCAGTTTTGACTGAAATCGCAGTCAAAACTAGTTTCGCCCAAAGGAGATGGTCAGAAGTACTTTTACTATCTGAATCAGTCAGAAGTAGTTCGATCGATATTTATCAGTTAAAACTCTTAAAAGTTAAGGCAGTCAGTTAAACTAGCAAAAAAAAATTAATTTATAAAGTTGTACGGCGTAGTGACGTGACGACCCCCAAAATTTGAAATTCCACCCTCATCATTTCAATGTTTGGAATTCCACAAACGTGCTGTTGTCCCAGCAATTTTTACTTCGCACTATTCTTTGTAGAATCAATTACCGGCAGGGGATTTTTCCGAATGGCCACAACTTGGGGGCAAATTTTTAAAAGGTAGGCAACACAACTGCAAAACCTCTGGTATTCTAGATCTCCAAGGCTAACTGTGATCACTTAACATTAGGTGCACCTTTGGCCCCTCTTAAAAAAAAATAAAAACATATCACTACATAGTATAAAACAAAGTCGTTTTCTTTGTCTGTCCATTTGTATGCTTAAATATTTAAAACTACGCAACAGATTTTGATGCGGTTTTTTTAATAGATAGATTAATTCTTGAGAAAGGTTTTAGTATGCAAACCTTTCCGATATTCCCACGGACACAAAAGCTACGCGGGTAAAACCGCGGGCAGGTCGCTAGATCTTAATAAACGATTGATTTGTAAATAACTGTTTTAATTTTCAACTCTTACAAAAAAATAAAAAAGAATGAGCAAGTTTACTTCCTTTATAATTCCTAAACCTACCTATAAATTAGAGAAAGAATCAATTTTCTCCAAATTAAACAATTCTTTTATGAAATATAGAAAATATTTTACAAATAAAAGGAATGAGCAAGTTTATTAACCGTTAACAATAGTTTTAATCGATACTCTGGCGGTCAAAAGTGGTTTTGACTCCAGAATGACAGTTAAAATCACTCTTTAACATTAATTTCCAGTCAAAACTACTATTGACTAATGATTTTAAGTCAAAACTACTTTGAATTTGTCCAATTACTACTTTTGATTGTTTATTTCAGTCAAAAGTATTTTTGAACGGTCAAAAGTTTTGACTGCAACATAGTACCAACATATTTTATATACGGATTGAAAAAAAGATAAGGCACTACGATTAAAATTATGTGGCGCGGATGTTTTATGTTTCATACGTCCAGAAGATGATAGAGTACGTCTCTATTCGTACATTTTCGCACGGAAAAATTCTTACGGAGAATACTGTACTCTCAGCCATTGATATAAAGAAACCCTAGATGCACAGTCCCGAACAAAACTGACACTCAAAAGTGTCCCTAATTTCATTTAAGTAGTTATAGATATGGCAAAAACATACGGCTTTGCATATCCAACCTTAAGTGCAAGAGTTATAGTTGTTTTTACAAAGCAATGTACGAAAATAAATAAAATTGACAGTGACGCGGCCGACGCGATTCTATTTGAAATGAGTGCAAAATTTAAAATTGTGCACTCATTTTTGGAGGACGTTTTTGACGCACTGATTGTGTATCTTGGGTTTTTTATATAAATGCTCTCAGCACATAGTGTTGAACATCACAATACGGATATCAACTAATATGAAGAAATAAATAATTCACTTTAAATATTAACAACAACCAATTCTTGTAGTATACAATGTACTTGGAAAAAGCAGTTGCTAACAGAAGTCGATCTGTGCTCATAGAGTTTATAGAGCTCAATATTAAAAAAAAATTAGTATTGAGCTTTAAAAGATTAGTATAATAGGACAGTAATTTTACATAAATTCTTGCCTATTCGGTAACGCTAACCGATTTAAGATATTTTATAGATTCCGGTGTTACTTTGTGGAAATTTATAACTTAACGAATCTATACACTCGCGACTTATTGGTGCTGACTGACTAGCAAGTAAAACTGTCGTGTTTGAAGTATCGTGAAAACACTACAGCAAATATGAGGGACCGCCCGCATTATTGTAAATGATACACGGTTTGCCGCCGAGCAATAAAACTGCGGTTTTACTGGCCCGTCGACCAGGGTATAAGAAATGAAATTAGTTCACCGAATTGCATTTATTTACGGATTATACAGTATATATTTTTCTTTTAAATAAGGTTTTCCGCTTTGATGAAAATAGCAAAAAAACTATAGTAGAGTTCCGTAACGTCTCGCCCGGGTATTTAGTACCACCGTCTTACCTATGCCTATAGCGTCAATGCTTGTTCGGTTTACACTTTAGGGGTTAAGGTAGCCGGTAGTCTTATGCATGTGGCATTACCATCCCGCTACACAGATAGCAACGCACCATTAATATGTTTACATGACAGATTTAGTACTTTTAGCTAATCGTAAGTTTTTTGTTTTATATCACAAAATAGCAAATAAGCAGATGGTTTTTCTGATGGAAAGAGACAACCATTTTTTATAGACACTGTTGATGGAGCGTTGTTGTCCTTATGTCGGAGTTTTAATGCCATATCCTTAAATTTATCGGCTACTTTATCCTCCAAATACCGGATTTCGGCAGTGACAAGCATTGTTTGTGGAAGGAACAGGTAAGGCAGTGGTATCAGACCCGGGCAGGGCAATGCAGAACTCTACCACCTAATAGACACAATAATAGTGATTCGCATAGCCAATCGTCCGCCTCTACGAACTGACTGACAGAATGGTAGATGTCTACTTTACAAAGGGGGCCCGAACCTTTGCCTACGTCTTCAGGGATATTGGCGAAACGCATTTTATATAAAAGTAATATAAATACGTCGGTTTCCTTACGGCCGGACGAACTGAATCTCGAAGGACCCTTTTGGCTCATAGTATTTCATCTCATAATCATCGCCTATATCACCAACTGGCAAATCAGTTCACTGTTCTGCTAGTTCGCGATATAGGTGATGATCCCCATTTCTGTAATTATCAATTTTAACCAACATCACTTATTATTTGCGGTAACCGGGACCACCAGCTTTATATGACTTATTCCAAGACAAAGGGGTGTTACACATACACCATTAACAACCCATAGACTACTACTGATTTTACTGGATAGGAAACCCGATTTACACTTTGTCCGACTCGAGAATAGCAATCGGGAGCTCACGATCTAATCCGGACAAGCTAAGCATTACACCAAAGAGCAGATATTGGATGATATAAGTAGTTATTTAAATAGCGCTACAGAACGTGGACTTGAATGATTATTATCGATCACGAGATATAATGTCAGGACCGAATCTCTGCGCAAAATCTGCGCGGTGTTATAAATTCCTTGCGCGTGACTAAAGACGAATAACTTTAAGCGAATATTTCGCATAATATAGACCACTAGCATCCTGACCGGGCTTTGCATGGCAACATTTATTCATAGTCATGTCCAAACGTAGAAATCAGTATATATAGAAATACGATTTTTTGGACTTTTGGTAATGTGGTACCTTTACTTGCATAAATATCATAAGGTCAAAAAAATCTATTGATTCGATCGCTACCGAATTTCACAAAATCATCCGCTAGGCTAATCTGATCATTGCTTGAAAATTTCATCACAATTACTACAGCTGTTTTAGATGCCATATGAAATAAGTACTAGCTGTGCCCGCGACTTCGTTCGCGTGAAATAATTTCTACAATAAAACCCGCATAGTCTCTGTTTCCGTGAGATTTCCGAGTTACAAACTATCCTATGTTCCTTTCGGGTCTCAAACTCTATTTGTACCAAATTTCGTCCAAATCGGTTCAATGGTTTAAGCGTGACAAAGAGACAGACAGTGTTACTTTCACATTTATAATATTACTATAGTATGGATTCATCGACTGTTATATAAGATAGAAACTTCAGGGGTCGTTTTAAGTTTTAACTTCCCCTATTAGCTCGGGACTCGGGAGCCTTTGACGAATAGATTATTTGCCATCTTATCAGACCGGCTTTTATTTCTTCCAGGTCATAGATTGCATGTCACTTATCAAAGTGACTATTAGGTGGTAGAGTTCTGCAACATCTTGCCCGAGATTAGTGCAGCCGCCTTTTCTCTCCCTGCAGCAGTAGAGTCTGGGGTATCACTCTTGTATATGGCTTTAAATAACCGATAAATTTCTGCATATAGCATTAATTTTTTTTAAAAAAAAGTAAATAAGCAGATGGCATTCCAGATGGAAAGACAACCATCGTCTATAGACACCAAGAATGTTAATGGTGCATTATTAAGCATGTGGCTGGATAATAATGACTCACTCATACGTGGTTACCCTACATCTAAACCTAAACACGACAGTAATATTCACTGACACTATTGCGGCAGTAATAGGTAAGGCGGTGGTTCCCAACCCGAGCGAAGGTTGTGGAACTCTACCACCTAGTAGTCACGATGGTAGTGACAACTATAGTCAATCATTCGCCTTTTACGAACTGTCTGGCTGAGTGGCAAATGGCCGAATCTTGAAACAAGCCCGGGAACAATATAAAGTAACATCATCCTTGTCGGACGGATGGCAACACACCATTAATATCTTGTTATAGGTGATGGTTATTTTTTCCGATAAGGGAATCATCGCTTTATGACATCCAAAACTCTTTCCGAAAGTAAAAAAAAAGCAAAAAAGGGAATTTAAGCATTATGAAACAACTGCTTTTTGTAAGAAGTAATTCGCTTGTTTTCGTAATGTTGATGGAACTGATTGTAAACATTGGAAGAAATATATCAAGGAGACTCCCAAGATATCTGCTTCTAACTAGGAGATAGTTAGAAGCAGAAAATCCTTAAGAGTTCAATTATTAAGAAATAACACTAATCAAAGAAGTTGAAATTTTCCTCGTGATTTACACGTATTGTAAACAATTATGACAATTTTCAAGCAAGTTATCACTCTTACGTACATCGTAGTAACGTGGCTGATATATTAAATTAACATAATAGACATTTCGTTTATTTTTATAAAATTATAATAAAAAAGGAAGGTCAAGTGACTCACCTTAGCGCCTGTCTCGACTCTCGTCAATACAAAAAGAATCTAACATAAGTCGTGCACTGTCCGTTGTCACTGTGAATGTTAGTAGTTATAAAAGCTCACATAAGTTATAGCAAAGCAGTTAGTTATGTTAAATATCGCATGGGTTCTCCGCGAAGTCGTTTCGTTTCTCGTTTGGGGTCACTCGGGGTCGACTTTTAGTGTAATGATCGCGAGCGTGTGTGTTGTTTGGTGTCCGAGCGAGCACTGGCATTATCCGCGGCGGCGATCGCCGGGGATGCGCGCGCGCACCTCCACTACGTCCCTGCAGGCTTTCGTGCCCTTTAGATAAGCTTACAGCTTACTAAACGCATTCTGAGAAGGCGACTCCAAGCCGTGCAATTCTTTTGGTTTATTTATTACATCGTTACCTTTGCACCGTAAGGTTTTATTACACTGATCGTGTAATATGTTGTAAGGTCGGCCGCGGACAATAGTTTCTGGAGAATATTAGAGCACTCTTAATGTAATTTTCAAGACGAAAAAACAGATGATATCAGTTTGCTATGTATTTAAGTATGTGTGTAATATTGTTGGAATTAGATAATGTTTTAGTATGATGATCTATTTAGGCGTCCAAGCACGTGTAAAAAACTTCGTAAGTGTATGTATGTTTGTATGTTTGTCGGGTTAATTTTTCGGGAACTAAGAAAAGACATATCAAAATAATTCCTTTGATTTAAATCAGGTATAACTACTACCTAGGTGGTAGTCACGACGGTAATGACACATTTAGCATTCTCTCGCCTTCTGTGCAATGCATGGTAGAGCCAGGTAGAGCAACGGCAGTTGGTAAGGTGCCCAAATAAACACAACGTGAGCGCGGTTGATATTATAAACTTAATTAAAATAGAAAGTTTTATAATATATCATTGCAAATATCAGATGATTCTCTTGATGAAAAGATAACCATTGTATATAGACACCAGAGATGTTAATGATGCTTTGTTATATGTGTGGCTGAAATTTGATGCTATGTGCATAAGTTTACTGGCAATAACATAATAGTGAAAAGCACTGGCGCTCAGTGATTTTACCAAATGGGTAGGAATTTTGCAGAATTCTACCAACTAATAAACATGGTGGCAGTGTCAAGTGTAGCCAATTGTTTGACTTCTACTATTCTAGAAAAGAGGGGTCTAGAAAACATTGGAAAAATTACCTTTTTTTGTTCATTTTATTAATGGTTTTTTGACAGCTCGAAGCCTTTATATCTATTCCTTTTTTAGGATTCCGTACCTAAAAAGTAAAACGGAACCTTATTACTAAGCCACCGCTGTCTGTCTGTCCGTCTGTCTGTCTGTCACCAGGCTGAATCTCATAAACCGTCATAGCTAGAAAGCTGAAATTTTCAAAAGTAATGTATCTCTGATGCCTCTATAATAACAAATACTAAAAATAAAAAATGAAAATATTAAGGGGAGTTCTCATACAATAAACGTGTTTTTTTTTCCGTTTTTTTTTTCGCAATGATGGTATGGAACCCTTCATGCACCAGTCCGACTCGCACTTGACCGGTTTGTATATATCATAAGATAGCAAATAAGCAGATGGGTCTCCTGATGGAAAGAGTCAACCATCGCCGATTGACACCAAAGGTGTTAATGGTGCGTTGCTATCTTGTGGCGAGGTCTAATGCCACATGCATAAGTTTACCGGCTACGCTATCCTCCAAACCGGAACACGACAGTGACAAGCACTATTGCGGCAGTAATAGGTAAGGCGGCGGTACCAAACCCGGGCGAGACAATGCAGAACTCTACTTAATTTCTCAGGAACATATCCATTATTAAAATGGACAAAGTATACGCCCTAGTGATATGTTTTTCAAATAACTTGCTATTGCTAGCCGTTGTAGCAAATAACTTGCTATTGGCTATATATGTCACTACCAACGTCATTACTAGATGGTAGAGCTCCGCATCGTCTCGCCCGGGTCTGATACCACCGCCTCACCTATTCCTGCCGCAACAGCGTCAGTTCTAACTATTAATTAAATTCGGCTACACTCAAGTTTAATCGACGTAGGTTCCGACAAGTTTCGGACCTGTATGAGGTAGTTCTTCAGGGTGAGTCAGACGTTCGCTCGGTAACGTCTTGTTTGGAACTACGGGTTGGTGCTCGTCGTGCGTGGTCCGTTAGGAATGTTGGGAATGTGGGAAGCGCCGTCGGCGAAGATGGTGCATAACGTCTAGTTGGCGCGTTTAAATTATTGATGGAATAGTATGGTAGACGTTGTGAGTGCATTTTGTGCATCTTTAAATTCCAACAATAATTTAAACGCACCAAGGACCTCATATCGGTCCGAGTCTTGTCGGAACCTACGTCGATTAAACGTGAATGTAGCCGATTTTAATTTTAGTTAACGATGTCTCACGATAGTTCTAATAATTTTAGTCTCAGTTCTTATCATTGCCGTGTTCCGGTTTGGAGAGTAAGTAGCCGACAGACTTATATTATATTATAGATAGCAACGCACAATAAACGTGTTTGATGTCTGTATACTACGATTTCTCTTTCCATCAGGAGAGCCATTGTTATAATATAATGATGTATATAAACAATATATTTTAAATGTGTACATCTCGTTGTGTTTGGTTCACATCCTTCCTTACGCTGAAATAACTGGACACATTTGGATGACATTTGGTATATGGACAGTTACTATAGACTAAGGCATAATGTTTTTGTGCAGGTCTTTCGCTATAATATCTGTTTACTAGCTGTTGCCAGCGACTTCGTCCACGCGGACTACGTTTACTCCGCACAGCCCCTCCCCCGTAGGTGATAGCGTGATAATATGTAGCCTATATGTTGACCCGACCTATTAGTAATATTCATGCAAAATTTGAAGTAAATCCATGCAGTACTTTTTTAATGCAGTACTTTTTGAGTTTACCCCGGACATACATACAGACAAACAGACAAAAATTCTAATAACTATATTTTTGGCTTCGATATCGATTGTAGATCACGCCCCAAGTATTCTTTTAAAAAAATATTTAATGTACAGTTTTGATTTTCCTATATTTGATTTATATATATCTATTATAGGTATAAACATTTAATCAAAACAAATGGAGAGTTAACAAAATAGCAATACGACAGACATGCGAATGTGGAAGGATACAGGCACCGGGGAAGACCAAGACCGACCCAAGACCGACATACCATCCATACTAATATTATAAATGCGAAAGTCTGTCTGTCTGTTACGCTTTCACGGCTAAACCGCTGGACCGATTTTCATGAAATTTGGCATGAATATAGTTGAAGATCCGGGGTTAAACATAGGCAATTTTTTTTTCAAAAATCAGTCCCTGGAGGGCTGAAATAGGGGATGAAATTTTAAGCTATTGCATAGCTTCTATCGCGGGCCTTGAGCGTGGGGACCGAATCCAGAAATTCCTAAAAAACACCTAACACCCCCGCTCCGACCGGCACAGCGGTGATACTTTTTAGTTTTTCCATCTATTGATAAATACCAGAACTTTTAATGACTTTTTGAAATATCACGCTTGTCTCTTTAGTTCAGCAACCCGCCTTTATGTGGCATTGGTTGTATTGGAAAACTACCGTAATCAGCTGTTTGTGAGAAAGTATACAGGTGTATAGGTATTTATCATCTACGTACAACAGTGAATATCTGTACTCGTATAATTTGTGTACAAAGTGTTTTAAATAGTGTTACGAATAATCTAGACGCGTGTAGAGTTGGAGCACGGGCGCGCTAACCATCTAGAAAACTCCTGTTGACAAACAAATAGTTGTCCTGGGCTATGCCATAATGGACTTTGTTGGATATGGCATAAGGTTGAAAGTAGCGTGTACTAGGATTTATGACTCATAACATGTTTACGATAAGAAGTGATTCATTGTTTCCCGATACATTTAGACTTTTCTGGATTCCGCTAGGTCTTTCCCCTGCCTATAAATACAAAGATGTTGACAAACACGAGTCAGTTTTTATCAAGCGATCGAGAGCGATATATCAAGTGACCAAGTGCGAAGCGAGAAGTGTTCTATTGTGTAGTGTTCTAAGTTCAGTGATAGTACAGCAAGTGAATATTGTGTAAAGGGTATTTTAGTATTACGTTGTGTTGTATAGTGTAAATACACGGATTTAATATAAGTGGTGTTTTCCTACAATTGCGAACCCCGAGTACGTAACAACTGGTGTCAGAAGTGGGATTGTGAAATGCCACTTATTCCGAAGGAAGGTGTTACCACCAGGTCTCAAGCTGAGACACAGAGGGTGTCAGAGGACACTGAGATGCGTGCAGTCGAGGAACCCGCAAGTGTTGCCAGCACGTCACTATCGTCGAGCGCAGCGCCTACTGATCTTTCTGTCGTACTGGCCGCTATTCAGCAACAACTTCAGCAACATCAACAGTTACAGGAAGAGCGACAATTAAAGCTTCAGGAACAACAACAAGAAAAGCTACGGGAACAACTACACGAGCAACAGCAACAGCTCAAGGAACATTTATCTGGTTTTGACGATAAATTGACTGTTATTTTGGCGCAGCAAGACCAGTTAAAAAGTGATGTGGGCCTCGTCAAGCGCGACATGAAGGGTGTTGAGAAGAGGGTTGACCACTTGGAGGCCAGCTGCGACAAAATAAGTGAAAACATGGACCAACTGGAAAGGGAGGTCATGAAAATGAAGATCACGGGAGTTAAGTCGGGTGCTGCCATTACAAGCTGCTCTCACCAGGTGGGTCCTCGGGTAAAGGTACCCACTTATGATGGTCTTACATCATGGAGTGCGTACCGTACTCAGTTTGAAATAGCAGCGAAGGCCAGTGGTTGGACAGATGAACATTGCCTAACAGCTCTGAGCACGGCATTACGGGGACAGGCGCTCTCTGTGCTAGATGCAATGCCTAAACAGTATCAGTTTGCTGATTTGATGGAGGCATTGGAAGCTCGCTACGATGAGCGTCACTTGGAGCATGTGTTCCGTGCCTAATTAAAGGACCGTGTACAGAGGAGCGGCGAGGGACTTCAACAATGGGCCGTGGAAATTGAGAAGCTTGTAAGGAAGGCGTATCCTTCAGCCGACGCTAACACAGTTAATAACACCATCGTCCAGGCGTTTATTGATGGAATTAGAGACCTGGAAGTGCGTGCTGCTGTTTGCCTTCAGCACCACGTGACAATGAAGGAGGCTTTGGCTCATGCGCTGGAGGTAGAAGCTGTTCGCCACGAACCTCGAGCACATAAAGTACGTGAGGTTACAGAAGTTGTGGCTCGATCAAAGGTAGCGGAACCTAGGAGACTGGGCCCCATGTGCTACGCCTGCGGTGAACGTGGGCACATTAGAGTTAGTTGCCCAGCCAAACCTAAGCCTACAGGTTCAATGGATTGGCGACAGCAAGCGGGAGGAATCTCAGCAGCTGAAGAGAGCAGGCACGTCAAACAGCCTGTTGAACCAGCAGGGAAGCGAGTAACAGCCAGGAGCAAACGGCAGGTGCTGGCTGGACGAGAAACAACCCCAAAAGCTGTCGTACCTCAGGTGAGCGAACGCAACAGTTTATCCATTAAAGGATTGGTTAATGGCAAGAACTGCAGCTCAACGCGGGACACCAGAGTCACAGGAACCGTAGTGCGATCAGAAGCGGCTAGCGATGGTAACCTGAGATCGAGGAATACAGTACAGCGTAGTGGAAAGTCTCACTCAAATGCATTATCACGACGACCATGTACGGATGACGGCAAACCTTGTGTAAGGATGGAGACGAAGGAAAGGATTCAAGTCTTGCGAACTAAGCCTACAGATGACAGGTGGGAAACCGATGAGATGCGTGAGGCCCAGTACGAAGATAGAGATTTGCGGCCTCTAATAGATTGGATGAAACAAGACACGGGAAAACCGGAATGGCAAGAGCTGGCTCCCTTCAGCGCCATTACGAAAAGTTATTGGGCGCAGTGGGAAAGCCTTGTGTTGCAAAACGGCTTACTGTACCGCAAATGGGAAAAACCTTCAGGAAGAGAACATCATCTACAGTTGGTCGTGCCAAGAAAACTTATCAAGGACGTACTACGTGAATTGCATGATGGGGTTTCTGGGGGACATCTTGGAGTACGACGAACATTGGTAAAGGTACGAGAGCGTTTTTACTGGTTGAATTGCCGAGAAGATGTCGAGAATTGGTGCCGAAAATGTACGTCATGCTCAGCAGTGAAAGGACCGCAGGTTAGAAGCCGAGGCAACCTTAGACTATACAACGTGGGAGCCCCCTGGGAAAGGATAGCGATTGACGTGGCTGGGCCATTTCCTAATTCAGACCAAGGCAGAAACTTTGAATCTAATGTATTCCAGGAAATGTGTAAATTATTAGGAGTGTACAAAACAAGAACTACACCTTATCACCCGCAATCTGATGGAATGGTCGAAAGATTTAACCAAACTTTGGAAAGACACCTAGCCAAGCTGGTAGAAGATCACCAAAAGGACTGGGATAAATACATACCTCTGTTCTTACTGGCTTACCGAACAGCGGAACACGAAAACATAAAAGTAACGCCAGCCTATGCCAACTTCGGCAGACAGTTACGTATACCAGCAGACTTAATGACTGGAGGCCCGCCACCGAATGCGGAGACCCAATTAAGTATACCGGAACATGTTGAAGACATTCGTGAGAGGTTACGCGATATACACTCGTTAATAAGTGAAAACGCATTGGAATCGAGTCAGCGGATGAAGACCAGATACGACCGAAACGCCAATCATCGAGGTTTTCAGGAAGGATCTCTTGTTTGGCTACATAAACCGGTTCGACGAAAAGGAAAATCACCTAAGTTACAGCGACGTTGGGATGGGCCATACAAAGTAATCACAAGGATCAATGACGTAACCTACCGAGTGCAGAAGCAACCAAGAGGGACCATGAAGATTGTTCATGTTGATCGATTAGCTATCTACAATGGAAGTAATGATGTTCGGGACGAACATAACTAAGAGGGGGGTAGTGTTACGACTAATCTAGACGCGTGTAGAGTTGGAGCACGGGCGCGCTAACCATCTAGAAAACTCCTGTTGACAAACAAATAGTTGTCCTGGGCTATGCCATAATGGACTTTGTGAGATATGGCATAAGGTTGAAAGTAGCGTGTACTAGGATTTATGACTCATAACATGTTTACGATAAGAAGTGATTCATTGTTTCCCGATACATTTAGACTTTTCTGGATTCCGCTAGGTCTTTCCCCTGCCTATAAATACAAAGATGTTGACAAACACGAGTCAGTTTTTATCAAGCGATCGAGAGCGATATATCAAGTGACCAAGTGCGAAGCGAGAAGTGTTCTATTGTGTAGTGTTCTAAGTTCAGTGATAGTACAGCAAGTGAATATTGTGTAAAGGGTATTTTAGTATTACGTTGTGTTGTATTGTGTAAATACACGGATTTAATATAAGTGGTGTTTTCCTACAATTGCGAACCCCGAGTACGTAACAACTGGTGTCAGAAGTGGGATTGTGAAATGCCACTTATTCCGAAGGAAGGTGTTACCACCAGGTCTCAAGCTGAGACACAGAGGGTGTCAGAGGACACTGAGATGCGTGCAGTCGAGGAACCCGCAAGTGTTGCCAGCACGTCACTATCGTCGAGCGCAGCGCCTACTGATCTTTCTGTCGTACTGGCCGCTATTCAGCAACAACTTCAGCAACATCAACAGTTACAGGAAGAGCGACAATTAAAGCTTCAGGAACAACAACAAGAAAAGCTACGGGAACAACTACACGAGCAACAGCAACAGCTCAAGGAACATTTATCTGGTTTTGACGATAAATTGACTGTTATTTTGGCGCAGCAAGACCAGTTAAAAAGTGATGTGGGCCTCGTCAAGCGCGACATGAAGGGTGTTGAGAAGAGGGTTGACCACTTGGAGGCCAGCTGCGACAAAATAAGTGAAAACATGGATATAAGTGGTGTTTTCCTACAATTGCGAACCCCGAGTACGTAACAATATAAATAAACAAAGAAAAAAAAATACTGCAAAATAAAATAAATATATAATTGTAATTGCATAAGTTGATAAAAATGCTATGCAATAGCTTTACCGCGGCAGTGCCACACGTCTTTTTTATTAAAAGCTATTTGGACGACTTACAAGTGAAGCTGTGCGGGTCAGCTAGTAAATAAATAAATGTCGCTGGATAAATTACACGAGCTGCTGTTACCTCAAAGTACGCAAGTTATTTATTTCTGATACATGTGTTAGTCAACGATAAGAATACACAAATAAAAATATAAATACATACTAAAATACATTTAATAAATACGCTAACCCAGAAATACAAACATCAATGCCCATCACAAAAATGTTTATTGCTATCGGGAATGGAACCTAAGCTCCATCGATTAAGTAGCTTGGGTCGTTAACTACTCGACCAACGGGGCGATTGAAACAATTTAAATTAAGTATGAACTAAAAAACATAATTTAAATTCCAGTGAAGTTGCCTCATTTTTAAAAGTACCTTTATAACCAACTTACCATAAATTTTGTCAATGTGCACAATAAGTTGTCCATAACGGTAAATATGAGTTGGAGGCGATGTTTGGTGGCAGCCGATAATGGAACGGGGTCATCCATCAGGAATGTGTCATTGTCGTCTGTGGCGACGCGAGGTGGCCGTGTGACGTCACTTGATAAATAATCAGAATTAGTGACGTCATTGAATTTCAAACATATGTAACACAATGAACAACTATATAGTTCTTGTTGTACAAAACGCTTGTTGTACAACATGACGTCAATCACGTCACGACGTCAAATTTAATTGAATATTTTTATTCAATGTATAACTTATACAATTATTCGTTCAACGTCAATTAAAATTCTTTAACAATTAAGTAAGTATATGTGTGCCACATAATTTTCTTATTAAAACAACGTAAAATAAATTAATTAGACTTATATAAGACTAAATTTAAAGGTCAAACAAAATTCTAAATATTATAATCAATTTATTGTCAATTTCAATTTGTTATTATAATCAAAGTTTTGAATTAAATTTAATTGAATATTTTTATTCAAAGTATAACTTATACAATTATTCGTTCAACGTCAATTAAAATTAAAATTCTTTAACAATTAGGTAAGTATATGTGTGCTACATAATTTTCTTATTAAAACAACGTAAAATGAATTAATTAGACTTATATAAGATTAAATTTAAAGGTCAAACAAAATTCTAAATATTATAATAAATTTATTGTCAATTTCAATTTGTTATTATAATCAAAGTTTTTAATTAAATTTAATTGAATATTTTTATTTAAAGTATAACTTATACAATTATTCGTTCAACGTCAATTAAAATTAAAATTCTTTAACAATTAGGTAAGTATATGTGTGTCACATAATTTTCTTATTAAAACAACGTAAAATAAATTAATTAGACTTATATAAGATTAAATTTAAAGGTCAAACAAAATTCTAAATATTATAATCAATTTATTTTCAATTTCAATTTGTTTTATAATCAAAGTTTTGAATTAAGTTTAATTGAATATTTATCTTTAAAGTATAACTTATACAATTATTCGTTCAGCGTCAATTAAAATTAAAGTTCTTTAACAATTAGGTAAGTATAATGTGTGCCACATAGGGTTTTTCGTCGTTTCGCACCACGAGCGGTCCGGACCGCGCGGTGTGAATTGCCGAAAAGCTCTTTTGGCATTAGTCGTTTCGGACCGCACTGTTGGAGCGGTGCGAATGGCTCAAGGTATTTTTTTGGAATGGGTCGATTCGGACCACAAGGCGAAATGATCATATGCTCTTTTCTCGTTTATTTTATTATTTAAAGATCACAAATATCTATTCGTACAGGTAAGTAGCAAAGTAGTCAGTAAAAAAAGCCAAATTGTACGTAATAATCATATTTCAAAAAAATATAAAATTTAAAAATAACATAAGTACAGATTGACTAGTACCATCTAATACGACAAAAAAGATAAACGTAGAAATAATACCAGTAACACTTGTTTTACTCAAGTGCTAAAACAAATATATATTATTGGTATCATGTATGCTCGCAACTCGACAATTTTTTTTTAAATAGACAAATTACACTGACTGATCTAACCCCAAAGTAAGCAAATTATTTGCTTGTGTTCCATAATACTAATACATAAAATAATTTTAACATACATGACGGCGTCCGCGTCGTCAAATGCAAGAATATTGTAAAGTGTAAACAACAAATGCACGGCCTGGGCCGGCAAGCGCATCGTTCGATATCCCTACTACTCAACTTGTTTTGCTACCTGTATAAAAGGCTGTGAGCGCCCGCCGATAAGGCAGTCTAGGCTCTGGCGTGGTTCGGTACACTTGTTGTATCTTGCTAGTAGCTTATCCTTGACTCTCGGATAATTAATTTGTGCAAACAAGTTAATTATTATTGTCAACTATAAATTAGTCGCAGTACAATTTATAATTGACTATCTATTGCTTAAATTATGACTTATTTGTAATAGGGAATAATTAAGTTACTTGGAATTGTTAAACCAGAACTAGTCATTAGTGATGGAAAGCTTTAATAGTGATCTAATGTTATTCTGATCTAAATATAAAGAGTTGTTATATTACCACATCCGCATTTTATTTATCATATCTGACCCACTTCCTACATCAGAAGTGGGATCGGATTCACTCCCACTTCAGCATCAAACTATTTCGGTTAATTATGTAGAGCAGTAAATGTCTCTTTTCACTTGTGGTATGGAAACTATTCTTTGAAAAATAGCAGAAAATATTAATTCACGTTCTGTAAATGCATCTACTCCCCTTAAGTTGATATACTTTGATTCTGATGAAGCAGACGATATGACTAACTGGTGTCCTCCTCCTAGCTTCGTATTCTTCATTACTGAGGGTCGTAACCTCCTCATTAGATTGTTCTTGATAGCACAATATTTTGCCATTGGGCTCTATCTTCAACGGCGTGCAGAGCATCATAAAACATTTTAGACATAAGATTGGTGCAAACCTGGTCTGACCATCGCATAGGAGTACGACCACGTGGTCTTTTGTCTTCTACTTTTCCGGTCACTATTAGCTTTTTGAGATTGTCTCCTTGCTTTCTAGAGATGTGGCCGAAGTATTATAGAATTCTTTGAAGGCACGTAGTAGACAGTCTGGTCTTTACTCCAAGTTGTTTTAGTATGAAGGCGTTGGTCTGTGTGCTGTCCAAGGGATACGTAACATTTTCCTTCAGCACCACATTTCAAACGCATCAATGCGACGTCTGTCTGCAGCTCTTAGTGTCTATGACTCTGCGCCGTACGTAAATATGGAGAACACCAGCGTACAAACCAGCCTCTGCTTTGTTTTTAATGAGATGCTTCTGTCGTTCCAAAGACCCTTCATCTGACTCGTAGGATTTTTGTCGTGTAACTTACTAGCTGGTGTACCTCAAGTAAAATAAATATAGAAAAGAAAAAATTAGACGGGGTTGATCTGATCATTGTAGCTACTCACTCAAGAGTCATGCCGTCACCTACTTCACAAGCTGCTGTCTTGGCAAGCTATATTATGACTTGAAGATCTCTTCCTTTTAGACTTAGATATGAACCGATTTAAGAGCACCACTGTATTTCGAGGAAGTTACAATTTTTGTAATAGAATCGAACATCGTAACAACTATTGGCTTGATAAACAGAAACTTATCTCAAATAATTTTTGCTTGCAGCGAAAGCAGGTCATCTACCACTATCTCTGGTGGCGTGTCCAGTGGCCGACCACCAGTGGTCTGCTATGTATATTGTGACCCCGGCCCAGCCACATAGCTTCCATTTGTCCGAAGCGCTACAAGAAGAAAGAAGTTGCTACATCAAGTTGCGAAAACAGAAAACCAGTCAACATCTGTTCCAGAGCGTCACATGGTGTATTACACTAAGTGAAAATTAATTATTTTTTATATTTGACTCTGGTTCAGAAGGCCATATCTAACAAATATCTTGTAACTCCTTTGTAAGAGAACGGTTTTATGAACAAGAATCCAAGTAATCGCTTGTCCTAATGTAATTTCCACTCAACAGATCAAATGTTTAACCACAGGGCAAAATTTAAATTTGGAGGTCATATTTCACGTTTGACCTAATGAGTCTTAATAAAAAATGTTCGTTAGGTCGCAAAATTTTGGAGCAAGGTAGAATAGGAACTAAGCAACAACAGGTTAATGCTTAGCAATACTTAAACACTTAATCGTCCTCAATTTCAAAATCTGCTAGCGAGAGTAGGTAAACACTGACCTTGTAGATAAAGATAGAGAGCGCTTGGTTGGATATTTTTAAAAACAATTGAAAACCAATTGAATTAAAACCGTCGGGCTTAAATTCGTCGAGCTGAAATCGAATTAGTTGACCCTTTGAAGATCATTAATAGGCAATCTTAAGGTTTATTACCAACTAAAACTCAAACTAATATTAAAAAAAAAAAGAAAACAATACAGATTTACATCTTCTTGCGACAGGCACATATAGAGCTAACAGTCGGTCCGAATATGTGATGCGAATCTTGTAGGGTTTAATAATGATAGCGCAGTATAATTCTCTGACAAATCATGGCAAGAGCGGTTAGGTAATATTTAACACGTGCTCAGCAGCATTAGGTTTGACATTCGGCAACTAACAAAAACTCGCAAAAGTATCTACAAGCTTTGAAGATCCAGTGTATCCAATAGAATCAAAATCAGCTCAATCGGACATTTTACGGTTGAGTAGAGGTAATGAAAGGTTAAACCTTTTAGTGTAGGTGACTTTGTCTTTGTTAGGAATGAAGAACGACACTAAACGAAACTTGATTCAAAATATAAGGGCTCCTTAAAAGTTACCGCAATTTTAGAAAACAATAGGTACGAATTAAGACATATCAATGGATCTAATAGGACATATAAAGGAGCTCATGATAGCCTCTGCGAAGTTCCCCATATTCCTATAGGGTTTCTTAAGGTATATGGAAATTATAACAAGGATGACGTGACGGCGTATACTCATGATAATGATCTTGTTCATAAAACTGGTCCAAACAATGTTATTAGAACTGCAGTGTATATTGTAAATAGTTATAACAGTCGGAGTTTTTAATATCTTCGAACTACCTGTAAAGGAGATTCTCTAATCTTGTAATAACTAATGCCACTATTCATGAGGTTGCATCATCAGCAAAAAAATACGATATAAAGTAAACGAAAAAAAATTTTAGTAAAATGATGATAAAAATAAATATCACTAAAAATGTAATTAAAAAAAAGCAAAAAAAAAGTAATAATAAAGGAAATGGGAGTCTTATAAAACTATAATCAATGTAAAAAAAGTAAAAGAAGTAATTTAACAAAAAAATTTAGGATTGACAAAAGATGCAGGATTGACAAAAAATGTAGGAAGATGACGGCACACTCCAGTCTCCGGTTTTGAACTGATGAGAGGGAGCTTAGTGCACTCCAGTCTCCGGTTTTTAACTGATGAGAGGGAGCTTAGTGCACTCCAGTCTCCGGTTTTTAACTGATGAGAGGGAGCTTAATACACTCCAGTCTCCGGTTTTTAACTGATGAGAGGGAGCTGAGTACAATCCAGTCTTCGGTTTTTTTTTAATTAATGAGGGATTCCTAGCTTAGTAGGATCCAGTCTCCGGTTTCAAAACTGACGAGAAAGGTTTAATAGTTGTAGTTGCTGAAGGGGTTACCGGACCAGCACACTATTGTAACATTTCGCTAAAAGATTACGCTAATTATAGAGTTGTAAAAAAAATAAGATTATGTTTAGTTTTCTAAAAGATATGTCAGGATGAACGAGGCGTTCCTTGTCCTCAGATGTATAAAGATGCGCACACGAGGACGTGTGCATGTCAGTATGGCCGTGACGGCGTCCGCGTCGTCAAATGCAAGAATATTGTAAAGTGTAAACAACAAATGCACGGCCTGGGCCGGCAAGCGCATCGTTCGATATCCCTACTACTCAACTTGTTTTGCTACCTGTATAAAAGGCTGTGAGCGCCCGCCGATAAGGCAGTCTAGGCTCTGGCGTGGTTCGGTACACTTGTTGTATCTTGCTAGTAGCTTATCCTTGACTCTCGGATAATTAATTTGTGCAAACAAGTTAATTATTATTGTCAACTATAAATTAGTCGCAGTACAATTTATAATTGACTATCTATTGCTTAAATTATGACTTATTTGTAATAGGGAATAATTAAGTTACTTGGAATTGTTAAACCAGAACTAGTCATTAGTGATGGAAAGCTTTAATAGTGATCTAATGTTATTCTGATCTAAATATAAAGAGTTGTTATATTACCACATCCGCATTTTATTTATCATATCTGACCCACTTCCTACATACATAATAAACACCCAAACCCGGAAATACAAACATTTATGCTCATTACACAAATGCTTGTCCCCCCGAATACGAGCCCCGTTGCTTGCGTAGTCAGGGTCGCTAACCACTGGACCAACAGGGCAGTAAAAATTCTTATATTTTTTGTAGTAAGACGATAACTGCTTAAAATTACAGTTTGGTCGATATTAATCATTTAAATTAAAACTAATTCTTGCTAATCACAGGTAATTTCTTACATTATTATTCAGTAATCAATTGTTTAAGCCAAGTGAAAAAACAAATATATGTTTGTAGTAAGATAAAAATTGTTTAAAATCAGTTTGATAGACATAAATCGTTATAATAATAATAATAATAATTTATTTATTTGAACTTAAAACTAACTAAAAGAAGCATCTACCAATCAGAAGTAGGTTAGTGCCCGTGCTCTAGAGTCTCTATTGTTAATAATTGACTGGTAAGTCTACTTAATAACAAAGGATTAATTTTACCTGGGATTCTTAAAAAAATATACGCGTGCATATCGGCACCTTCTTGTATATTTTTATGTAGGTAATCAATACGTTTACTTAGAATGATTTTGTTAAACTTTTGTACTGCTTAGCAACTATTTTTATTTTTATTTAATTTATTTTATTTTATTTGGAAAGCATACAGTGTACATACTTAATTTATATTACAATATGATTATCTAGGCACCATTTATTTGCTTTCGCATATAAATGGTGATATAATTTATTTATTTTAAAGTCAACTGGTTTCGCCAATTAGAGCATCATCAGTGCTTTTGGTTTATTTATTATTTAACAATTACTGTACACACTCGAAAACAATCAATTTGTGTTTACTTAGTAAAAAAATCACAAATTTTATAGTGCAATATTATTAAAAGTTTTCGTAGTTGCCTTACAACATATTATGTAACTTATTAATTATTTTGTTTATTCTGTTATTTTTTTTATATCATAAGATAGCAAACAAGCAAATAGGTCTCCTGACGGAAAGAGTCAACCATCGCCTATAGACACAATGTTAATGGTGCGTTGCTATCTTGTGGCGAGGTCTAATGCCACATGCATAAGTTTACCGGCTACCTTACCCTCCAAACCGGAACACGACAGCGACAAGCACTGACGCTATTGCGACAGGAATAGGTAAGGCGGCGGAACCAGACCCGTGCGAGACAAAGCAGAACTCTACCACCTAGTAGCCACGATGATAGTGACTCGATAAGCAATCGGTCGCCTTTTACGACTTGCCTGGCAGAACGGCAGTTGGCCTATTCTTTAAAGGAGGCCGGGACCAACACGGCGAATTATGTTATTTTGTGCCTGGTTGTACTATAAGGAATTTGTCATAAAACTACATTTCTTCTCTGTTCAAATTCACTCAACCAAAAAGAATACTGTTCCCTACTGCACAGCGGTGTGAATCAACCTAGTATAATAAGGGATTCGGCGATTCGTACCGCTCCATCCTTGCGGTGCGAAACAACTAATGCCAAAAGAGCTCTTCGGCGCTTCGGCAATTCACACCGCGGTCCGAACCGCTGGTGGTGCGAAACGACGAAACACCCTAAAACGGGTAACAACGTAAAATGAATTAATTAGACTTATATAAGATTAAATTTAATGGTGTAATGATAACTCCTTGGCCCAACTCACCCTAGTGCAGGACCTCATAAACATCTGAACCTAGTCGGAACCGACCACCGACTAAATTTCATTAGATAGCAGACAAGCAAATGGCACTTCTGATGGAAAGAGAAACTATCACCTAAAAATACCAAAGATGTAAATGGTGCGTTGCTGTCCGTATGGCAGGATAGCAATGCTTCATTCATAACCAGATACCCTCCCGACCGGAACACGCAAATAACAAGCATTGACGCTATTGCGTCAGGAATAGGTAAGGCGGTGCTACCATATACTCGAGCGAGACGTTACGGATCTCTACCGCCCAGTAGATGGTAAATGACACGTATAGGCTATCGTTCGTCTTTTACGAACTGCCTGACAGAAAAGCAGATGGTTTATTCTTTAAATAAGGCCCAGATCTACACGTCACTTAGCCGTTTTAATTAAATCGTTTTAACGGTAACTGTCAGGTCCTTCTTGAAGAATACTCCATTCCCTTTTTACTAGACAATTTATAAAAAGCGAATGAAGGTCACGCTTGTATTTTGGTCACCGTAATTCGCATCTACTAGGTGGTGGTAGAGTATATATAGTAATGTACAAAAACGAAAAAAATATTGTTTTCCTAAAAAATATATTAATGCAGTAAGTATTTAATGTGAAGTCAAATATATTTAGATATATTTAGTCAAATATATTTAGTATTTAATGTGAAGTTAAATACATTCTGAATGAGTGTTCAGTACTTGATTCTGATACCGAATATGTATAAAAATAGGTAAGTACTTAAATTTTGACCTAATTATCCAATAAAAAATGTTAAGTACGGACACCCGACATTCGATAGATATCAAAGTTAATTGTTTACGCACATAAAGTCAAATCGCGCGTCATTAGCCAGCGTGGCGAACATTAAAAAAAAATACTATAACAATAATTTCGTTAAGGTTTATTATGTAATACTGTTAAGCAATATCTCTCTAGCTCTTGTAGCTAGTTCTAGCTCTTTTTATTATATTCTTATAGGTAACATCTTGCGATCAACTATCTTCTCCTTTAATACATATAGTCCTTTACCAGTCAATCTGTCGGATTTCATAGATGAATTCGAAAAAAGGCGATCGCTGCTTTTGTATTATGTTATGTTATAAAATTCATCTCTAAGTCAGATCTCTCTTACTCTTTTCGAACACTTCAGCATCCCAGATAGACACAGACACAGCTATACATATAATAAAATCGTAGGAAAGTCAAAACTGTACATTGAATATTTAAAAAAAAATGGGGGCGTGATCTACAATCGATATCAAAGCCAAAAATATAGTTTTTAGAATTTTTGTCTGTATGTATGTCCGGGGTAAACTCAAAAAGTACTGCATGGATTTACTTCAAATTTTGCATGAATATTACTAACAGGTCGGGTCAACATATAGGCTACACATTATCACGCTATCACCTACGGGGGAGGATCTGTGCGGAGTAAACGAAGTCCGCGCGGACAAAGTCGTGGGCAACAGCTAGTTAATAAATAAATTGAACCTGGTAAAACTGAAACAATTGACTTTCAAAGCCCGACATCTCTAAAATTCTAGATTAGATCTTCGCAAGATAACAAATACCGAAACCCGGGCATTACGTTATAGAACTGTACCACCTAGTAGTCAGGATAGTATAGACAGGTATAACCAACCGTTCACATTTTACGCCTGCATGGCAGTTATATCTTACCAAATGGAAATTATACTTTTCCAAACAAAGACATTGCAAATCCTTCTATTATTTCGGAATTATGCTCTAACATACATTAAAAAATATTTAAACACAAATTAAGAATCCACCCTTTTTGGGAATTACCACTATTTTATTGCTTTTCAAAATAATCTTTACATTTTAAACATTTTTTCATGCGATCGAACCATTTTTTAAAACAGGAGGACCACAGATCTGAAGGCATGTTTTGTACGCGCTGATTGAACGCTATCACTGCCTCTTTCTTTGAGAAGTCGGTTATAAATAGATCCAATGTCAAATAAATGATATCGTATCGCTTGCGAACATATCGGTGAAAAAACCGATAAGCGATACTGAGGCTGCGTGGGCGCCGCGGCCGCTGACATCATCACCATCACTCTCCGCACGCCTTATACGGCCCTTTGCGCCCCCAGCCGCCATTACCTCGAACCAATACGACACTAATACGTTCAGATAAGTATGCTTAATTTGAATCCTTATACACATTACTTTACAATTTGAACGTAAAAATTGTTTGTCGTCTTTAGAGAGTAGGCAATCTGCAATTCTACCAGTCAGTTGTAAAAGGCGAATGATTGACTATACTTATCTTTAGCATCACAGCTTCTAGGTGATAGATTTACAGGACGACACGGTATTTGGTACCACCACCTTACAACTACACCTTATACGTAACTAGTACAATTTAAATGTGTTGTTTTTTTTCAGTATTCTAATAAAAACAACGTTGTCCAGGGTTGGGTAAGTGCTCGGTTGGCGATAGGTTTGCCACCTTTCATATTGTGGGACCAAGTATCTTCAGCTAATCGTCGGTGCACTCACTGGTTGTACCTCTGCTTACTTCTTCGGTGATAAGAGCGTGAAGATACACCGTACCTATTCCTATCGCAATAGCGTTAATGCTTGTCATTGTTTTGTTTTGGGCTTCAGCTTAAGTTAGCCTGTAGCCTTATGTATGTGGTATTACTGTCATGCCAAACGGATAGCAACGTTTATTAAAGTAATAACTTATACAAGTAGCATTAACACCTCGCCACTCGTATAGCAACGCACCATTTACACCACGCCACTGGTGTAGCAACGCACCATTAACACCTCGCCATTCGTGTCTATAGCAACGCACCATTAACACCTCGCCACTCGTATCTATAGCAACGCACCATTAACACCTCGCCACTCGTATCTATAGCAACGCACCATTAACACCTCGCCACTCGTATCTATAGCAACGCACCATTAACACCTCGCCACTCGTATCTAAGCAACGCATCATTAACACCTCGCTACTCGTATAGCAACGCAAATATCATCACAAACAGCCTTTCAGATTAACCGTGAAACATACATTTACAAAGATAAACAAATAGACAGACAATTAGACGTCACTTTAATGTTTATTATGTAAGGTAAACATTAGAGTGCATAATATTGAATTTATTAAAGAGCGTTGTAAGACACGCTCTTTAATAAATGCAATATTATTATTATATATATGCAGCAGCAAAATATAAAAATCTATAAACTGCATGTTTTTACAGGCTATTTCCGAAAATTTCCGCTAAATATACCTAAGTATAGAATTTTGTTTGTTACAAATGTATTAATTTTGTAAAAATGTAATAAATTGTAAGCTACAAATGTATTAATTTTAAGGCAAGGCATCGCGGCAAACGGAAAAAACGGATTAAATTAATCACGTTTTTTTTGTATTGATTGTTAAACAACAATTTTACAAAAATTACACGATATACCTTCATATTATCTAAAGAATGTGCTAACTTATTACATGATAGAATGTACTTTATCGATCATATAAAATTCCGAAAACTGGCTAAAAAAATCTCTAAAACAAATAATTCGTCAATAATATTCAAATCTTCCACATGATTTTTATATGGTGATATTTAGTTGTACATACAAAAAATAATGTGCAAAATTTTAGTTTTCAGCTGATGTCCTATATTTATTTATATGATGACATTTATTTATATGATATTTATTTATCCGAAAATTAACACGATTCTCAGCGGTTTCAGAACATACCGCGCCACCCATTTTCTATAGAATTAACGCGCGTCGAAATACCTCGCCTTAATAAAAATTTAATAAATACTCCGAAATATGCTTTGTAAAAAGTATTTAATTTAATTGTATTTATGGGTCACTATTTTGGATATAATGGATTCCACATAAAAGGTAGATATATGCTGTCATGGACTTTTATTTAGAACTATTTAAAACAAACAATGCCATCGCACATTATCTTCCTGTAAATCCAGCGGTTGTGGCAGCGCAGCTCTTAGAAGGCAGGAATTTTTCCAACTTATTTGACACTTATCGTTATATTAACCGCCCAATTACACAAAATCTTTATAAATTGTAGCCTATGTATTATTCTGGTGTATAATCTATGTTATTATAAAGTTACATTTAAATCCGTTCGGTAGTTTTTGCGTGAAAGTATAACAAACATCTATACATCATCATACATTAAAACCTAAAGATATTTCATACTTGAACCATACAATTTCACCTACAGAACCTTGCTTCCTTTGAACCAAAAAGCTTCATTATTTCGAGTGACCTACGCGGTTATACTACAGCTAATACTTGTATTGTATGTGAAAATTGTGAACAAAAGAAATGAAATGAAATGAAATGAAATTAAATTAAATGAAACGAAACGAAACGAAACGAAACGAAACGAAACGAAACGAAATGAAATTAAATTAAATGAAAAATTAAAAATATTTATTTGCAAGAATATGGGTGTCACAAGTTATTAAAATAAATTAAATTACCATCATATTCTACCATGTTTATTAACATTTAATCTTATCTGCTAAAAATTTAACCCGAAATTTATTTATAGAAAACACCACGTTTATCATTTTGGATTTTGTTTTATTTATGGTTAATTAGAAATTGCAAATGTAGAAAAAAAAATAACGATCAAGTAACAAGGATTAGCGAATTCAAGAAAAAAAATTACAGAAAAGAGATTCTTCATCATTATGGTCTCAGATAAAAATCTTGATTTCTTCCGGTCTTTAGGATTCAAAAAGCGTTTATTTTTTAATTTTTTTTGTTATCATACACATCTTTTCTCTCGTTTCTTTGCAATCTGTAGGAATAATTTCGTGAAATGCGACGGTAGTGACTAATGTGTAACCGGAAGCCGGGGAAGAGCGCTATTTGAAATGAGCAGCCGTGGTAGAGGCGTGCGTTAGAGTTGGTACACTAATGTTAGATAATAGATCTCTAGATAGGTAATATATTATACGAGTAGGTATCTTAATTGTTTATATTTCCTAGTCTTTTTTTTTATATAACATAAGATAGCAAACAAACAGATAGGTCTCCTGATGGAAAGAGTCAGCCATCACCTATAGACACCAAAGGTGTTAATGGTGCGTTAAATCTTGTTGCGAGGTTTAATGCCACAATGCTTAATTTTATCGGGTACTTTACCCTTCAAACTGGAACAGGACAGTGACAAGCACTGGAGCTATTGCGGCAGTACTAGATAAGGCGGTGGCACCAGACCCGGGCGAGACAATGCAAAACTCTACCACTCTCTTAAATTGAGAGAGTGGTAGATGTTCGAAGTGTTTTTTTATATATCATAAGACAGCAAACAAGCAGATGTGTCTCCTGATGGAAAGAGTCAACCATCGCCTATAGACACCAAAGATATTTATGGTACGTTGCTATCTTGTGGCGAGGTTTAATGCCACATACACAAGTTTGCCGGCTACCTTACCCTCCAAACCAGAACATGACAGTGACACTGACGCTATTTTGGCAGGATTAGGTAAGGCGGTGATACCAGACCGGGCGAAACAAAAAATTTTTAAAGAGTGTATTAAATCACAGCATAGTTGTTCATCAAACACCATAGTCTGAGTTGGAATGTATATTAAGTCCTAAGAACCAACACCCGATTAATCTGATCCAAAGACTTCTATGTACTATAACGTACTAGATGAGGCGTGTGTCACGCCACTTGTTTTCTACTAAAGTGCAGTCCATGGACTGCACCTACGTCAGAACTCGGGGAATGTGCCATGCAATTCATGGCGGTTATGACCTTTTGCTTGCGAATATACATTTATTATACTCTAATGATTTTGCTGCAGCGTTGCTTAATATAGACTTTGGTCAGACTATTTATTATCATTTCGGCGCTGCAGCAAATATTCAAGAAATGGAACGCGATTTCTACTTAGCTTAGCTTTTGTAGTAGATACGTAGTACTTACTACTCCTCTGATATCGTGGTATGTCAGCATTAGGGGGCGTCCATAAATTACGTGAGATGTTTTTTTAAATTTTCTGTCCCTTCCTCCCCCCTTGGTGAGATGTCTTGAAATTTTATTCAACCCCCTCCCCCATCCCCCAATCTCATGTGAGATATTTCAAAATGTGGGTTTCTTAAATATGTAAACGCGATGGATTGTTATTGTAAAAAAAAATTGCTTCGTGCTTTTATTTACGACTAGTTAAGACTGTATAACGTCGAAGTATGAATGAAATTATTTTCTTTAGAACGAATTAGCGAATGATCTTAATCGTAGTACGATTACGCTTAAGATTAAATCTTAAACATGTACAATCTGGATAATGGACAAAATAGTATATTTTTTTTTGTTTCAGTCAGAAAAAAGATTGCGTGATATTCGCCGAGACCCCCCCTCCCTCCAACGTAAGATTAGATGAGATTTGACTCGACCCCCTCTCCCCCATAAACATCTCACGTAATTTGTGGACGCCCCCTTACTCTTTTCCAGTTCACTCTGTACCTCCTTCAACATTCGCGTTGCATATCTGTTTTGTTAACCTTTCATTTGTTTTGATTAAACGTTCATACAATGGTTTAGTACATGATAGATAGGCGACGGTTGGCTGGCTGGTTGCGCGTGCGCATGCGCGCGTGCTCGCGGGCCCGCTCGTGGCCACGACGCGACGTTCGCGGAAAGGTACCTGTGTGTTATTTACATAATAAGCCGTATTACCAAGCCGTTACTTTCTGGAACAGTTCTTACTATCCTTAGTAATAATATTTATTAAAAGGTGTATTTGACACGTACACTCGCACTGCCACGCGCACCCACTTAGTGCATAATCACACATACAAAAACTGACGACGCGCTTCGACGAATATATTATTTTCCATTGTGACAAACCGTTCTTAAAGGCCAAAATGTGTCTCTACCATTGGGACTATTTGGAGATAAAAATTCGTAACGTATCGTCCGGCTTTGGCTATTAATTATTTCTGCCGCAATAGCATGTTGTATTTTTGGGCATAAGGTAGCCGGTCACTTATGCGTATGGCGTTACTATCCCACTGCACGGACAGCAACGCAGTATTAACATCTTAGGTCACCAATGCATAGATTTATAATATTTTTAAGTCATTACATGGTAAATTACCACATGGATCTTCTGACGGAAAAAGATAATCATATCTCATGGATACCAAATATGTTACTTTTTTTTTATAGAAGAGGGGGCAAACGAGCATGAGGTGCACCTGATTGTAAGTGATCACCGCCGCCCATAGACATCTACAATACCAGAGGTCTTGCAGTTGCGTTGCCGGCCTTTTAAGAATGAGTAAGCTCTTTTCTTGAAGGCCCCCAAGTCGTATCCGTTTGGAAACACCCTTTTATGGTTGCTGGTATGTTATCGTTCTTACAACAGATATAAATTATCCGGCTACCTTACCCCGTAGACCGGACTACGCCAATAACGAGTTCGACGTTACTGCGACCCGAGAATTTCTGATAAGACAGCAGATGGTATATTCTCTAAAATGTTTTCTGACGAGGACAATGACGAAAGAGATCAAATCTGATAAGCAGAAAAAATATTGGATTTATTTATTTAGGATAATTAATCTTAACAGCAGTAAAGAACATTTCTACGCTACGTCTCAAAATAAAGCTAATTGAAAACAACTTTTCGAAACGCCTTTTTTTCGTAATAACTTTAAGCTAAGCAGTAGGTCTTTTCGTTCGGGGTTAAGCCTTTTCGGCGAGTAGAGTGTTTTAAGTTAGTGGGCTTAAAGCCAACTCTAAGAGATCTCATGTGAGACCGAACCTTGGCTTTGACGCTGTATAGACGATAAGTGGGAAATTACGTGGCATCAGGGTTTCCGTTCGTAAGAGAACTCTACCTAAATGCCAGTAATAGGAAAAAAACTGGTATTATTGAGCCTTCGCACAAAGATAATATCTAATATCAATTGCCAACACTCCCGCGCCTCGGTGCGTACGTAACGCCGATGGTCATCTCTCGATAGTGGTTAGCTTGACTTCAAGATTTATGCAAGGATACGACGTACAAAAATATTTTTTAGCCCCAAATGCAAAATTGAGAAGTGTTATAAGTTTGTCGAGTGTTATCACATGTATCTTTGTGTCTGCCTGGGACATCAGAGCTCGCAAATGGATCAGCCGATTTCAGTGTAGTTTTTAATCGGTAGCTCTACCTCTTGCAATGATTCTTAATTATGATTCAATAAAACTTGTTAAACAGAAAGTGAAGAGAGCTGCTAATGTTTAAAGATTATCAGCTCTTTTCAACTTGATTAATGGAATGCTTAGTTCATTCCAAACTTGTACGGGCCTGATCGATACGTATTCATTCGTATTCTGTTGTGTCAATGATGTTGCGATGACACAGTAACCTTGACTTCATATTGCAGAATTCTGATTCAAAGATTAGCTCTTTTCATGTTTTGGTCTGAAAATTATGCACATGAAGCTGGATGGGGGTCTGATAAGGAATACGTCGGGGGTTTTCTCAATTTTTAACTTAGAATTAGGTACTCGTATTATAATTATAGTAGCACTGTTGACATATGTCTTAGTTCGGTCAGAGGGGTGTCACTCCGCAATTTAGATATATTCAGAAGCGCACGCCGACTGGGCGGCGCGGCGTATGGCAGCGGGCGGTCGCTCGGCTCACATGACTGTCACATCGCGCTCGCTCGTCGCTCGCATACTACATCAACTAGGTACAAAACCTTGTCAAGTGACAACCCCGTGCCGGCGTTTGCAGTTCGGCCATAAAACTTTTTTTTTATATCATAAATAGCAAACAAGCAGACGGGTCTCCTGATGGAAAGAGTCAACCATCGCCTATAGACACCAAAGGTGTTAATGGTGTGTTAAAACTGGGGCGCGCAAAGAAAATTCACAGTTAATGCGCGGTTATTAGTTTAAATTTTGCTTGCAGGCAGCTCTGGCGAATCTAGATATATTTTTATACCTAAACCTGACTTTTGTTAGGGAGTGAATCTTCTGTACCGTAGTACTATTAGATATTCTGTGGTTCGGTCCTAGAATAATTTAATATTATTATTATACTCCTTCAAAATTTCAAGTTGTATGGTGGACAAAACCTTTAAAGACGATCCTGGCTCTCGAAATTTCTGTTTTTCCAAAGCATGGCATGTTAATATACTACCGCCATGCCACCAGATAGAAAGTTTCTTTTCTAGATAGACAAAACTAGAGACCACACAAATACTGACAATACCTAATACCCCTTTGTCTGAACCGAGCCGAGAATCGACTCGGTACCTTACGAACCGAACTAGCTAACTAGTATACCCACGAGGCAATTCCAAGACGTCTAAACAATAGCTATTCACTGGATAATATCAATACACAGGTTTCAATGCGAATTTCATATGGATAGAAAACATGCGAGTGATTAAAACGCGTCAGGTGAAACACAATGGGTGATTCGAGTCAATACATCAGAGCGGAGGATGAGCCCACGCCTCTGAATCACCGTATACATCTGTAACACAAACACTAATTCATTTTTACGTGCCCAGGTAATTACATATTAATATATATATATTATATATATTATATAAATATATAATATATATAATATATATATATTATATATTATACATATTATATTATATACTATATATTATATAAATGACAAACGCATGCAAGTGTCAAGACAAACCGGCGGAAACACGCCGCGAAGCGCGTCAGACGCGAATCGTACCTTGCATTTATCGGAATGACTAAAAAGAGTTTGCAATTCGGATTGATACGACCCGGGCAGTTTAAACAAGATCAAATGCAGATTAATTTTATATTTAAGCTGAAATTTATATTAAGGGTTTTTGCTATAGGACTGAGCTTCGTCAAGAGTAGTATCTTGACAATCGGTGGGACGGTAAGTGATGGTAAAATAAAACTAAGAAGCAGAGGACTTAGACAAAGTAACAATGTAAAAACTATAACGAGGTTAGAAAATAATAAAATGTATTAGGTTGACATAAGCCGCACATCAATCGTCATCAGCATCGCAAGTATGTAGACAAGCATGTAATTCGTAAGACATAATTAAACCATAAAGTAACTAATTGTTTCAAGACATAATTTCACTGTCTAGGTTTTGGGTGGTACCTAGTCACATTGGCTTTATTTATTTTTCTCAATGAAAAAGCAATTCGACACAACGATCGCGAAGATAGTGTCACATAAGCTAGGAAATTGTTTTCGTTATCTCAGAGACAATGACGAATGTAGATATCGTTTCGCTACGAACCGACGTTACTTTATGGTATGTGGCACATGAATAGATAAAGGGATGGCCCCCTGGTCGCTGTTGCGGCTACGCTGTTGTTATTAATTATTAGGATATATTTGGACCCGCGTCATTCATTATTATACCGATATTATGCTATACAACTATCAATGTTGAGTAATTATAGTTATTAATTATAGGTAGACACATATTCCTAAAACGAGTAGTTTTAAATAAGTAAAGGAGAAATATCCATAAAATTGATCCCAATTTGACAAAAAATAATTATATTTTCTATATTTCTCATTATTTTTCTAAAATACCTGATACTAGTTTAAAAAAGGCAACAAACAAACAAAAAAAATTGTGGATTTACTTGTAAGTACATTTCTGACTATATTCCTATAAGATAATTCCAGTGGATTATCTTCCTATCCTAGAAGATAATCCACTGGAATATATAATATATAATTTAGAACATGCACGATATGAGTACACAGTTAATTGTTACTGCTCTGTGGACTGAGGATGTAATTTTGTAAACGAACATGAGCAAATCTACTTATTACCCTTGCGTTCGGAGCTAGACATCGACATCATATGATGTCGATGGAGCTAGAACACGTGAATAACAAGGATGACGGCAGGAATATATATCGCTGTGGGATCGTAAGCGGGAAAGACGTTGCAAAACTTTTTTTTAAATTTTTTTTTTTATAATATAAGACAGCAAACAAGCAGATGGGTCTCCTGATGGAAAGAGTCAACCTATAGACACCAAAAATGCTAATGGTGCGTTACTATCTTGTGGCGAGGACTAATGCCAAATGCATAAAACTCTACCAAGTAGGTAGTAGCCTGGAAAGTTGAGATAAGTTGAGTTTTTACTCGCGTTTTATAAATTTAATATAGTAGTGACTTAACCTATCTCCACTTTCCAGGCAAGTGGAGATTGGTTGAGTTTTTACTCGCTGTTTATAAATTTAATATCTAGATGGCCTATTCTTCAATAAATTATATATTAATACATGGTTAAAAATCGTCAATGAATGGTAAACATTTTTTTTGTAAGAAAATTGTACCTTTTAACATAAGAACCTGTTTTTAGCAGTTTAATTTTGCATTTAAGTATACCGTATATACTGTATATATTTTTTGACGCGCGTCTGCAGAATAAAAAATAAAATAATCATCATGCTAAAATAAAATAAAATATATTATTTTATCCGTGAGCACTCGCATTGTTTCAATTAAAATACAGTACCAGTAATATATCAGGTTATTTTTTATATCATAATCATAAGATAGAAAATAAGCAAATGGTTCATCCGATGGAAAGAAAGACATCGCCTATAGACAAAAAAGTTAATATTGCGTTGCTATCCATGTGACGGGATGGCAATGCCACGTGCATACCGACGCTATTGCGGCAGGAATGGGTAACGTGGTGGTACCAAATACCCGACCAAGATGTCGCGAAACTCTACCACTTAGTAGGAACGAATGTAATAACACGTATAACAAATCGTTCGCCTTTTATGACCTGCCTGACAGAACGGCAGGGTATTCCTCAAAGGGGGCCCGGACTAACTCGGGGGTTGTAAGGTAGATCTGCTCGTGCTGTTGGTTGCTATGCTCACTCAGCATCATTGCCTAATATGGTACTTGTCGTATCAAAGACATGAAACCGACGACAAACGTGTAGTCAGAGAATAAGAAGATCCTGATACAAAATAAACATGCCATTTTTAAATTATTTTGTTGTTTAATTTTTGTTGCAAATTATAATTTAGTGTATGATCTTTATCTTCTTTACTTCTTTACATAATACAAAACAAAGTCGCTTTTGCTGTATGTTCGCTTAGATTTTTTAAACTTCGCGTTTTTGACGTGGTTTTGATGAATAGACGGAGTGATTTAAGAGGCATATTTATATATTGTATAGTAAATGAACCGAATCAGTCTTTGGTTCAGGGGAGGTCACGTATTTGAGCTTCAGTCATGTTTTTTTTTTTTCAGTCATGATAGACTCTAATCTTTATCTAATTCTCATAAATCCATACCTAGGAAGGGCGGGGTCTAGGAGGGGGAGGTACCATCCAGGGGGGGGGTCATGGGGGCATGGGATCTGCCCTTGGTATAGTATAGGTAAAGACTGAGAATTTCAAAGAATTTACAGCATATAACCTGTAAATCTAACTCCCAACAAGGTCCATATTATAGACTAACATACATATTAATATAATAAAACTTAAAACTACACTTTGTCTATTTGATGAAAGGAATTAAAAAACTGGTACATGCCTGATCGATATGAAATATGGTATTCTGTAATTTTAATCGCAACTTCACAATGATATGTCACCTTTAATCTGAGGGAGGCTGCAAGATTACTATTCAAAGATCAGCAGGTTTTTTGAGTCATACTCTGCAAATGATGCACATGAAGCTAGAAGGTGGTGTTGTGATAAGGAAATAGTTTAATTTAGAATTATTACATGTTTCATTAAAAGTGTTCAAAATACATCGATTTTAAAATTTCCTAGGGGGGTCATTTTTCTAAACTTATAGATACCTCTTTCCCCTTTTCTAATAAATTTCTTTTTATATCATGAGACAGCAAACAAGCTAATGGGTCTCCTGATGGAAAGTGTCAACCATCGCCTATAGACACCAAATATGTTAATGGTGCGTTGCTATCTTGTGGTGAGGTCTAATGTCACATGCATAAGTATACCGGCTACACTCTTTAAACCAGAACACGACAATTACCAGCATTGACGCTTTTACGGCAGGAATACGTTAAAAGCGGTGGTACCAAACACCCGGGCGAGACGTTGCAGACCTAGACGAGAGTAAGGTAGCCGGTAAACTTATGCATGCGGCATAAGTTTACCGGTTACCTTACCCTCTAAACCAGAACACGACAGTGACAAGCACTGACACTGTTGCGGCAGGAATAGGTAAGGCGGTGGTACCACGCCTGGGCGAGACAATGTAGAACTCTACCACCTAGTAACCACGATGATAGTGACTCGCATAGCCAATCGGTTGCATTTTACGTCCTGCCTGACGGAACGGCAGTTGGCCTATTCTTAAAAGGAGCCCGGACCAACACGGGGAGTAAAATGAAAGTAAATATGTGAATGAATTTTACATTACAATAAATGTAATAATAATATAAAGGCTGTATAAAATACTCAATTACGTCCTTAGATTGATCCAAAACTGTATGAAAGAAAAAATATATTGCATTATGATTCAACACCTCGGAGGCTGCTGCCCTTGTGCGGTTGTTTCGCGCCAAAACGGTGGGCGGCTAGGTCGCCGACAATATTATTGCCATTATTACAGGGCTATTGGTCATGTACTTGTTTTGCATAATTATATTAAAAATCTATAAATGTTGGAGACTAAAAGCATGTTTAAAAAAATAATTTACCCCGTGTTGTTTGAAAAACAGACCAGCTGCCGTTCTGACAGGCAGGTCGTTAAAAGGCAACCGATTAGGTTTGCGTGTCACTAGCGTCGTGACAACTAGGTGATAGAGGTCTGCAACGTCTCCCCCGGGTATTTGGTACCACCGCCTTTAACCCTTTCTTGCCCCAAAAGCGTCAATGCTTGTAATTGTCATGTTTTGGTTTAAAGAGTGTCGTCGCCAGTAGACTTATGTATGTGACATTAGACCTCGCCACAAGATAGCAACGCACCATGAACATTTTTGGTGTCTATAGGCGATGGTTGACTCTTTCCATCAGGAGACCCATCTGCTTGTTTGCTATCTTATGATATTAAAAAAAATTTAGCAGCAAAGGGGAAGGAGGTATCAATAATTTTAGAAAAATTACCAACCTAGGAAATTTAAAAAACTATGTATTTTTAATACTATGAATGAAACATGTAATAATTCTAAATTAAAACATTCCTTTATCACAACATCAACTCCCAGATTCATGTGCATCATTTGCATAGCAAGACATAAAAAAGCTGATGATATTTGAATAGAAATATTGCAGCCTCCCTCAGATTAAAGTTAACATGTTATTGCGATGTCATTAAAGTTACAGAATACCAAATGCCATATCAATCAGGCGGCAGGCCTATATCATATCTTAATCCCTTTCATCAAATAGGAAAGACCTGATGACCTTGAAACGGCTGAACCGATTTTGATGAAGCTATATTATAAAAAAACTTCCTCTGTAAATCCGGGCCTCATTTGAAGAATAAACCTGTCGTTCTGCTAGACAGTTCGTAAGAGGCCAACAATTGGCCATGCAAGTGGCTACTAGGTGGTTGGGTTCTGCATTGTCTCGCCCGGGTTTGGTAACATCGTCTTACCTATTACTGCTGCAATAGCGTCAGTGTTTGCCACTGCCATGTTCCAGTTTAGAGGGTATGGTAGCCGATAAAATTATGCATTTGGCACATCCCGCCACTCGAATAGCAAGGCATCATTAACATCTGTGGTGTTTGTAGGCGATAATTTCTCTTTCCACCAGGAAAGCCGTCGCGCAATTCTTGTCGCCATGGGAAAGATAAAATGTAACTCAGGAATATTGTAACTTTCTATCAGTGAAAGAAATTTCAAAATCATTTCAGTTAATTATTTCCTTTGAAGACTTTAACGACTGAAACTCGGTAGCATCATACAGCTTCAGCCAGTGCCGGAATTCTGGGAGTCGACGTATTAAAGAACTTTCAGTTTCGTGGTCATTTGGAAGGTAAGACTAAACTGGCTTGAATTTGTCTTACGAGAGTTATTTGGCTACTTACATTTTTTATGTATTTGCTTTGTATTTTGGTTATGTTTTTCTTTCTATTTCATGCTGTATTCATGTTTTTATTTTTAAACATTTTCCATTATTTTTAAAATTTTAAGTTCGAAATGAGTTTCTAATAAATGTACTCCTAATATAAAAAATGTAATTCGAATATCTTTAAGTTTCGACATTGTTCCATCTTTGGGCCTATAAATACCCAAGTCGGCCATCATCGAGTCAGTCATCGCCGGGAACTTGTAACTGAAAGTAGTAGGAAGAAGTCTTGAAGAAAAGTCTTAAAGTTACAGTCTCCGAAGCCTTCTCTGCTAGTCCAAAACCGGGACAGTTCGGGCCAAAGTCCTGTACTACGTGCCCATACTCCGTGCCAGTACTACGTGTCAAGTTCCTCGTATTCCTCCACGTGCATCTCACCAGCGCGACTCCGACTTCTACACTTGGCCCGGGGGTCCAAAAAATATTTAGTGCCGGACATTGTCTTCTGACAATATATAATATTTTGTACTGCATTTCATTTACCTTTCCCCTTGTGCCACCAGGTTTCTCGAACTTCAGGAATCTGGTGACAGCTTATTTTGTGACTTGGATCCTCTCCCTCTACTCTCCGTAGAGGCTGACGGTCTAACGTTACAATCTGACGAGACGGATTAATGAATTTCTTAAGAGTCGGCAGCGCATCTCCTCTTATGTTGTGGATGTCTATGGGCATCGGTGACCGCTTTCCATCAGGCGGCCCGTTTGCTCGTCTGCCAGCTCATCATATGCAAAATAAAATTGGTAAAGTGCGTATCTGGCCACGCACAACGCAGGGTTCCGAAGTTGCCCATTACAATAATACGGATTAACATGCAAGTTATTCAACGTCAATGACAAATATATGTATATCCGCACCACAGATTCACCGCCCATAAAGACTGTCTAAGTTCTAAGTACATTTTATAAGTTTGTCGACTATTATTCAAAGACTTATAAAGCTTTGTAAGCAGTGACAGTTTTACTTTTAACTTCATTATATTTAATACCACCATGATTTTTTTCCCCACCCACAAAACCAACCGTTTAGCCTACAGAGGGGGGGGACACTTAACTCCAACAAAAATTAGCACTTAAAAACTTAATATTTTACAAACGAGTCCCTTAATCGAAAACTTATTTTCACTTACTTATAATATTTTTTAACAACCTATCTAACTATACCCCACACAATGGGGTGCGTGAGAAAAAAATTACGTCCTCATGTTGGGGAGCTATGTTACAATTTACTTGTAGGGGAGCTACCCTGAAAAAAAATTCTTCAAAATTTTGTTACCACTTTATTGACGTGGCTAACATGTATATTCAAAATTTGAAGTTCCATTCCTCACCCTCTCGATATTACTTTTGAACGGCTTGACCGCTTGAAACAATTGATGACATTCGATTTGGTTCTGCATAATTAGGCTTCGTAAAAATTTAAACCGATTCGGCCCAGAAAATATTTGAAAAATTTCCAAAACATCTCAAAAAAATTATAATTTTTTTGAGGTTTTTTTTTAAATTTTTTTAAAAATTATAAATATAAATATTTTTTTAAATAAGTTCCAAATTAATAAATGCCAAAATCTGATCAGCTATATTTCTCGAAAAACTGCATCCAATGTCAATGTAATTTTTACAAATTTTAGATTTTTGTATTCTTCGAGTTCAGATATCTATTAGGTTTTGCTTCTTTGAGCTTAAAATACCTCAATTAGCGGAAAGTTTTGAGGATGGCCTGCAGGGTCAACCGGCTTGCATATTTTTTATTCCAATATTCATCAGGCAACCTCTACTTTCATATACAAATTATAATACTGACTTAGTTTTGCTAAATTACACTCGTAACAGAATGAACACCACCCATCCACTAACCGAGCTCTCGTTACGGAAAATACGCTCTTAAACAAAAGATGCTTTTTTTATATGATAAGATAGCAAACAAGCAGATGGGTCTCCTGATGGAAAGAGTCCACCATCGCCTATAGACACCAAAGGTGTTAATGGTGCGTTGCTATCTTGTGGCGAGGTCTAATGCCACATAAGTTTATCGGCTACCTTACCCTCCAAACCGAAACACGACAGTGACAAGCACTGACACCATGCGGTAGGAATAGGTGTGGCGGTGGTACCAGAACTGGGCGAGACAATGCAGAACTCTACCACCTAGTAGCCACGATGATGGTGACTCGTATAGCCAATTGGTCGCCTTTTATGACTTGCCTAGCGGAACGGCAGTTGGCCTATTCTTCAAACGACCCCAGAACCAATACGGGCAATTGGTGAATCCTCTGATTGGTGGATCGTGAAAGCATGCTATTGGTCAATTTCGACCAATCGTGTGTAAGATTTTGTATTGTCTATACAATTTGAATTAAAGTAAAGTAAATTACTGGTTACATTATATTATTATATTAAAAACAATTATCAAATTTTTCAAATCTTCACAAGACCATTCTGCCAAGCAATTTGTTGAGTCGTAAAAGTGAAATGGTTCGCGATACGTGTCAGCTCATCGTGACTACTGGATGGTAGAGTTCTGCCATATCTCGCCCGGCTCTTTGTACTACCGTCTTACATATTCTTGCCGCAATAACGTCAGTTCTAGTCACTTTCGTGTTCGGATTTAAAGGGTAAGATACCGGTAAATTTATGCATGTGGCATTATGCTCCCACCATAGAGATAGCAACGCACTATTAACAATTTAACTATCCCAAGCATATTCCCATCCCCATTACCAAAATGTCCAATAATTATATTACACTTTTTTATATCACAAGAAAGCAAGTTGTAGCGATGTCTAATGCCACATGCATGAGTTTGCTCCAAACCGGAACACGACAGCGACAAGCACTGACGCTATTGCGGCTAGAATAGGTAAGGCGGTGGTACCAGACCCGGGCGAGACAATGAAGAACTCTACCACCTAGTAATCACGATGATAGTGACACGCATAACCAATCGGTCGCCTTTTACGACCTGCCTGGCAGAACGGCAATTGGCCTATTCTTCAAAGGAGCCCGGGGCCAACACGGGGAAAAACACGTTAAAACACATTTTAAGTTATTACAAGGTCACGAAAATATTTTATCCTTTTTATCATTTTAATCCGTCTACACGTTTTAATTTAGTTTCTTACTACATCTATTTATCCCATTAACGTAATATTTACAGGATGATAACTGCAGTAGTCAATACCGTTTTTACCATAAGGGCATTCGGGGCCAGTGCATAGGCCCCCATCTTCAGAGGGCCTCGGAGGACCGACAATTTCTCTCACATTAAATATCAAAATATCATGGTCGGGCGCATTATACATTTCTCGTTGCACGAACATCAGTATTTTCAGATTTATTCAAATCAATGCATTTATGTGAATAATTTGATTCGAACACCATTATACCTTACCATTTTAGTTTATAATCTAAAGTCTACGTCTATTTTCAAGTTACTTATTTGATTTTTTATTCAGTTATTCCAAAAGGGCCCCGAATTCTTGTGTGCCCAAGTCCCCAGCATAGACTAAGACGGCCTTGGCAGTAGTGCATTATATTATGTAATGCGTGGAGAGTCAGTGTTAATATTATTAGCATATATAGGTTATAGTTATCTTTTATTATTAGCAAAGTTATCTGCTTGTCATATAAAAAAATCGTAGATAACTTTCTACAAACAAACCTACAAACTTTACATCTTTGTAATTTTAATATATTGATTTCCATTAAAACATTAATCAATTAGTGTATCATTTGTAAACCCACAGCCTTTTAAAGCACTTAACAAACGATTAATCACTTTCTACGGGCGACCGAGGAAAGTCGGCGAAAGTGACACGACAAAAAATAGTCGCCAGAATCACGACACACAGATAAATGGAACCCCACGCCTACTGCGGCCCAAATATTAGCTGCTCAAACGAGGATGTCGCTTCTGTGGGCTAGTGGTCCCGTGTCGGAGTTAACCACATGAGGTCCCGGGTTCGATCCTGGGTCGGACCATTCAAAAATGTGTTTTTTTCATGCATTCAATAGCAATGTTGCCCGAGATTCGAAAAAGCGTCCGGTTGGCTATAGGCTTGCCACCTTCACCGATTAGCCGAAATTAGCCACGATTAGCCGAAAATACTTAATCCCAAAATGTGTTATTTTGGGACTAAGTATTTTCGGCTAATCGTGGGTGCACTTGTTGTACCAATGTCTTCATCTTACGGGGGATACGGGGGTGAAAATACTTTACTTTCAAACTTGGGTATCGTAAATATGCAGTGAATCGTTGCAGTACTAAATTCATAGCAAAGATCCTACTAAGTCCAAGAATTAGTTTCTTTAAACTACTCTGTTTAATTTTATTTATTGTTAGATTAGAAGTAATATTCAGTTGTAAAATTAAGTACTCTAAAGTTGTTTTAATCTTGCCTTAAAGGCACTTTTATTTTATGGATGTCAGGCCAATTTTATTTATTAATTAATTTATTTAATACTTTACTGTACACTTATATAATGACAACAAAATTAAACGATACATTAAATAATGCACAAAAGAATTTTGTTAATCATTTGTATGAAAGAATCTACCTACCGGGGAAGACCAGGACTAACATATCATGGCCAGATTGATCGGGTACTGTCTGAAGGTGGTGTCAACAGTATTTGCAACCGATACGCTTGCATGAAAAGAATGATGAGTATGGCGGAAGACAATAACTGCAAGGATTGTGACTTATCATCTACTCGGTTCCCTCTACCTAACCAGTGGGGGATCTGGCGTGAAGATATATATGTATGTACAAATACTTACTAGAATCTCCTAATTCTAATATAATTTTAAAATATATTATGCCGATTTCGGTAGCAGCAATATGGAGCTACATTTCGTGGAGCTCATTAACGTGTATAATAATACCACATTATACACGTCAATGGTGGAGCTACACTACTGTGCCGTGATACGACGTCACAAATAACTGTACGTGCTTATTATGATTATTATGCAACGAGTAAGGAACGTTCTACCGAAAAATTAAAAAATCATGCCATTTTTACGTTCTAGTCATGATGGCAATTCCTCTTCGTACAGGAAATGCAAAATTTGCGATTGAAGTATGATTTTTTTATTTTTACGCCACGCAATTTAAAGCGTACATTGCTCGGACTCGTTGTGCCCGCGTTGTGCCCGCGGTACTCTCGAACCAGCTGTTTTAATTGCGCGACATAAATACGTCGCTTATTTTGTGTATTTCCTTAAATTTTATTACTTTTTTAGAAAAAGCACTGTAGAGTAGTGCAACAAATCAAATTAACAAAAAGGTGACGCTGTACTTCTAGGCTCAACTCCATCTGAGCTGCAAACACTGGTCACAGTTATGAATGAGGATTGTAAGAGTATGGGCTTACATTTGAATGCGAAGAAAACTAAAGTTTTAGTATTTGTAAGAGAAGCAACCAGAACGGATTTAAAAGTTGTGGTCGATGATGTACTGCTGGAACAAGTGGATGAGTTTGTATATCTTGGATGTGCTTTGAGCAGGGATGGAAGGTACACCGCTGATGTTGAAAGAAGAGTGTGTGCAGGGAACAGAGTGAATGGAGCGTTAGGGAGATTACTTAATAGGACCATTTTAAGTCAGGGTGCCCGTCTAGCTCTGCATAATCATGTGCTTATCCCAAAGATATTGTATGGAAGTGAGAGTTGGGTTTGTCAGAAAGGGCATGAAAGTAGAATCAACGCGGTCGAGATGAGGTCGCTAAGAAAAATATGTGGTGTGACACTCGCGGACCGGGTTCGAAACGTCAAAGTGAGAGAGAGGTTAGGTTTGAAATAAAGTGTCGGTGTAGAGATGGGAAAGGGCATGCTCCGTTGGTTCGGACATGTAGAAAGAATGGTAGATGAAAGGTTAACAATACAGATATACAATGCGAATGTGGAAGGATGTAGGTACCGGGGAAGACCAAGACTGACATACCACGATCAGATTGATCGAGTACTGTCCGAAGGTGGTGTCAAGAGTCTTCGCAACCGGCGTGTGTGTATGAAGAGAGTGATGAATGTGGAAGAAGCGAGACAAGCCTGCAAGGATCGTGATATATGGCACTCGGTTCTCTCTGCCTACCCCGTAAGGGATCTGGCGTGAAGATATGTATGTATGTAAAAAAAATAAGGTAAAAAAGTTAAAAAATTCCTACACAAATTTCCAACGGTTTTCGTCTCAGAATCATAGTCCAAATCTATGGTTTTGATTTTCAGTAGACCGTCCCTTACATGCTGTATAGAATATAGATTAATATTTTATATTGTACTACAAGTCCGGTACGTGCTTCGCTACGTATAAAGTGAAATGTTTAAAAAAATCCGCCATCTATTGAATTAATTTGTTACAAAAAATGTGATAAATGAAGAACTGCTTTACCGATTTTGTGCAAACTTCACATAAACCATCTACTAGATAGTCCGAACAAAGCCTACACATTTGGTTTGGATAGGTGAGCCCGTTCTTGAGTTATAAAATTATAACGAAAAGTGGCATTGATTTTTATATATAGAGATATATTTCAAATTAATATTTATGTAGTATGGTAACATCTCTGTTATTTATAGGCTATGGTGATCAGTTTTTTTTATATCATAAGATAGCAAACAAGCAGATGGTGTCCTGATGAAAGAGAAACCACTGCCTATACATACCAAAGATGTTAATGGTGCCTTGCTATTCGTGTGGCGGGGTGGCAATACCACATACATAAATCTGCCAGCTACCTTACCCTTCAAACTGGAACACGACAATGACAAGCGTTGACCCTATTGTAGCAGGAATAGGTAAGGCGGTGGTACCAAATAATCGGGCGAGACGTTGCGGAACTCTACCACTTAGCAGTCACAATGGTAGGGGCATTCTCGCAATGTATTTGATTTATATAAACTATCGATATTATATATTGTTGTCGATTGTACTAACAATAGTACTGGCAACTCAGTCTATTTGTTGTGATAAGATAGTATAAAAACCGTACGTTAATATGTCATTCTCATTACTGAAAATATCGCCTTAATAGAAGAGGGACGTATAAATCCTCCAAATGAAAGAATAATAATAATAAATAATATATATATTCTCATATAATGTGACTCTGCATTTTATTTATACGACAATACCAACAGACATGTATAGCCAATCAGTCGCCGTTTCGATCTGTCTGACAGAACGGTAGTTGGCCTATTTTTTAAAGGAGCTCGGACCAACACGAGGGAAAAACACCAGGAAAGCTATAATTATGCTCGTTTACTGTCCTATGATGTAAAAAATTGTAGTAAAAATGTGACAACAAATGGTAATGTCCCAAATGTTGTGAAACTGATTGTTAAAGATTTCAACGTATTAAAGTCACAGACGCCGATAAATCAAGTGGTCGCAACTGCAACAGTTAATAATATCTGTTAACATCGCAGCTGTGTCTTAAATGGGAAAGCCGGGAGGATCAGACACGCAAAAACACTCAGGGGTCGCAGGTTCAACGCTTGTTAAAGGCATGCCAATATTTCTCTTGCCTACAATTGATAGAAATTGTTTTCCAAGTGATGATTCTATTGGAAATCCATTCATCTTGATTATTTATAGCTCGCTAAGACTCTACCCTCGGTTCTTATCCATGTAAGTTTGTGATCCGGTTGAAATAATAAGAAAATGTTTTTCGCTTCATTTCATTTTATTTTTATACCTTTTTTTTTGTTTCGCTGGTGTAACAATTTCGCTGTTTGTGTGGGTCATATAACTAAATGTGGATTTCTTCTTAGCGAATTGATACTTACAAGAGTCCAAAATCCTACGGTAAAAATGTTCTTAGTCTGTAAGTTACAGGTATACGTTAACTCAAGTTTACCTCATATGCATAAGGTAATCTTATGTAATAAAATAATAATAATAATTTAAAAAAAAAAGAAAGTGCCACCGACTTATCTGTTCAGCCGACAAAGAATCAATTGCAGCAGCCGTCAGTGCAAATGTAATTCGCTGTAGGTTTAACTACTCCTTACGTGTGTGTCACTAGTGGTGCCGTTTGAGCAGAAAAGTTGGTAAATATATAACAGAAATGTAACTTTATAATATAGGTAGTAAATTTACTTATTTACATGGTATTTAATGTTATGTAAGTAATAAATATATATGTCGCAGTGAAATTGTCAATAGCCGTTAGATTATAATCTACCTAGGGATTTTATAATTTATATTTTATATTTTATAATTTATTTATTTTTATACCTTAGGATAATTAGAGCAGGTGGTTCACCTGACGGTAAGAGATAAACATCGCATATAGATTGTAGACACCATAGTTGTTAAAGGTGCATTGCAATCTGTGCGACAATATGTGGATAATATGTACCACATGCATACAATTACCGGCTACCTTGCCTTTTATTAGCTATTGTCCGTGACTTTGCTTGCATGCGCTCGTTAATTTGTAAAAATTATGTTAGAATCTGAGTCCATTATGTTAATTCAATTAATTTTAAGGGGAAGATTTCATTTCATCGCAAACGTTTCTTCAACTTTGTCGATTTTTTCAGGGCTCAAAATTAGATATTTTACATAATTAGTTAACGTTGAATTTATTGACTTGAAGACATACATTGTACACTTTTCTTTGCGTCGATGCTAGTTGCTGTCATGTTCCGGTTTGGAGAGTAGGAAGCCGATAAACTTATGCATGTGGCGTTCTACCCCGCCACATGGATAGCAATGAACCATTAACATCTCTGGTGTGTACAGGCAGTCGCTTTCTTTTTTCTATAAAAATTAAAAATTAATAAATACCAACGATACAATATTGAATAGTTTGTACATTCCAAATGAGTATTATTTATTGTTTCCTATTTTTAGAACTTGATTCTTAGCTTGGATTTTAGTTTTTCAACTTAATCTTGGTTAATTTGTAAATTTATCAATTAAATTTTAATGTCGTAGCTGACTCAAACAATTTTTAATCAAGCTAAAACATTGAGCTTTCGCAATAATACAAACATAGCGACTTATGAAGACTGACTTAAATAATCGGACGACAGTTGTAAAAGTGTTTAGATGTTTATCCTACTAATATTATAAATGCGAAAGTTTGTAAGTATGTATGTATGAATGTTTGTTACTCTTTCACGCAAATACTACTGAACCGATTACGATGAAATTTGGTATGTAGATACCTGAAGATCCAGAATAAAACATTATCCCGGAAAAGTAAGGGGTTCCCGCGGGATTCACTAACAACTTTTATAATGCAGCGGGCTGCACGCTGCAGCTAGTTGAAAATAAATTTTCAGAATAGCGCTGGCGCACTATTCATTAGGATAATAATATGAAATAAGCTGTTGTAGACAGAGTGAAGTGTGTTAAGCATAAGTATTTAGCAGTTTCTGTTGGGCTTTTAACAGTTTACTGGAAACGGATTTAAAAGCGCTTTTACCGCTTTCATTCTAAACATTCTTATGCGACGGTGGCGCGCCCACTATTGGATGCTTTTTGATGAACAGTTTTATCCATAGAGTCTACCCCATGAAGTACATGGTCTAACTTCCTTATTTCCGGACTCCATGAATACGTAACTATCGTTTTTGTGGATGACCTTTCGTTTATATTCAAAGTGAAAAAATGAGTTGGTAAGTATGACGAAGTAAATAATGTGATTTCAAAAGTTGTACACTGGTCCAGTAAAAACAATCTTTTATTAAAATATGGTAACAAAACGTGTTCAATTTTCATTGCCTAATGTAATTTCAATGTAAGGCATGTGCCCTGCTGTGCATGTGCAGCGTACAACGGGATGGAAACAAACTGGATCTGGTGGATTCCACATCGTTTTTAGGTAGGTGTTACTTTAGATAAGAAATTACAATGGGACACATTAAAAATTTAGCAAATAGACTTAGTTCGGCAGTTTATGCAGTTAAAAAAAATGAGACAGTTAACTGATGTCGACACAGCAAGAATTGTATACTTTAGTTACTTCCACAGCATTATGTCATATGGGATTCCTCTCTGGGGAAATTCTGCTGAAATAAATACTATATTTGTATTGCAGAAAAGAGCTATTAGGGCAATTGACAATCTTAGCCCGAGGGTTTCCCTGAGATAAAAATTTGTCGCCTCTGTAGTCTATGGTCCAACGTTGGCGTTAATCACATGAGGTCTCGGGTTCGATTCCCGGGACGGGCACATAAAAAAGAGTTTTTTCAGTTTTCTATCACATTTGTGGGACCAAGTATCTTCGGCTAATCGTGGGTGCACTTGTTGTACCTCTGCCTACCCCTTCGGGGATATGGGCGTGAAGATAAAACTTCAAAGAAATAAATATTCTAACTTCAATATCTCAATATATATATATATATATATATATATATATATATATATATATATATATATATATATATATATATATATATATATATATATATATATATATGAACTTGATGTAGGTTCGTAAAAATACGAGTATTTGCTTGTTTAATTTTGCTGTAAAAATTGTGACGTATACCCACTAAATACGAGGAAGAAAAACAATCTTGCTGTGCATGCATCTCGTCTCCACAGAACAATTAACTCTTTTATGAGACAATCTATACACGCTTTTACAATAAACTGCCTGAAACTATAAGAGATCTACTAGTCAATAAATTTAAAAAAATGTATTAAAACAAAACTTGTAAAAAGAGTATTATAAAATCTCAGATTATTTAGAAGACAAAAAAGCCTGGGATTAATTGCTCCTCATGTCATCTCACAAATATTTTTCATGTCATTTCATAAACAATTTTGTGATATTGTAAAAAAAATATATGAAAAAAGAAAAGCCCTCTGAGTTTCTTACGCCAGATCTTTTCAGTGTGTGGCCGCATTTCCGATCCGGTCGTACTTTTAAAAAATGTTAACTCGTCAAAATAACTTGTAAAAAGTTTTATTGATTAAAGTTCTTCTGATTTCTGATTTCTATAAATATTGTTACCTCACCTATTTTATTTGTTTACCCATTGTTTACCTAACATTTTAAGAAAAACACTGAGGCTAGTTTTACTATGACATGATATGAAAATGTTCATAGAGAAGCCATTTTAGCCTAAGCCCTTAAGGCTTAGAAACAAATTTAAATTTTGAACAACCATCTATATAAAAATACCAGCTGACAATAATATTTTATTAATTTGTTATTGGCAACATGGAACATATGGCGAATCTAAAAATAGTTCGATAATAATTGTAAATGAAATTATTGTGAATTGTATTTGTGCCAGGGCCGGTGACATCACCACAGGTTTCGAGAAACTGATGTTTTCCTTGACGAGCAGTTACTCAGACGGCAATCATACTGTAGCTGATAACACAACGGGAGCTTTACTCACAGCATTTGATCATCAAAATAATGTTTTCTACACATTTTTAGGGTTTCGTAGTCGGTTTAACCCTTAACTATAAGGGTTTCTTGTAGAAACCCTTATAGTTAAGCCATGTCCGACCAACTATCTGTCCGCAGTTAGCTCAGAGACTTTGTAACCTAGAGGAGGAGGAGAAGTACCAGAAAACTATACATTTTAGTGTTGCGCTGATAAAGTGGTAATAAAAAATCTTAGAGTAAGTACATTTTCAACAGGTAAAGTTGGGTTGTATTTTTTGTCGTCTAAAATATCGCGGGTTTGTGCAAACGATTTCTTAATAAATTTTTGTTATTCAAGAAAAAATAATAACCTTTACAGTGTTTATTTTTGTTAATCAGGTACGAAAGGGGATTTTGCGCAAGCTCAATAATTGTTTCTAGATGTCTGAAAAATTCCGTTGTAGTATATATGATGAAGTTAAAAGGAGAACTATCATAGCTAACTGGGCTTTATCAATTTAAGAGTAATTATCAACAAACTCACAAAATGTAATTTTGTAAAATATTCCGTAAGCCACTGCCTCGTGATCTAGGGGTAGCTTATTCGGCTCAGACTATGAGGTCACGGATTCGATTACCGGGTCGGGCAAAATAATATTGAGGTTTTTTCGAGGTTTCCTCAGTAGCAGCTCGGAGTCTGGTGGAGTGGTTATTAGGGGAAGACCGGGTAATGGGAATCAGCGGGCAATGGTAGTCACCAACATATCTCCAAAACTACAACTGCTAGAAATACGTTTACTGCCGTCCCCACCCCGCTTTGTCCCCCCGCTAGCGGTGCAAGAGCGCCGCGCTAGTATTGAGGCGGTCTCGGGAATGAGAAGTGTATTTCGTTTTTGCGGCTTGCCGATGTAAATTTTTAAGGACGCAAAATAAGCTGTAGGTATTCTAATTATTGATCTACTAGTTTGTGTCTTTTTTACGCCATTACTCGTATATTCAGTACAACGATTTTATACTCAAATCCCATATATTGCTTAAATATATTTTTTGTTTCTTTTTTTTCTTCATAAAATGCTTGTGGGTAATGAGAATCGGGTGACCCCCATTTCCCGCTAGTGATCACGATATAATTTTAGTATTCTTATTTTAGATGTAGACGTATTTTGTGATGAAGATTTTCTACCAGCCGAATTGCTCAGATCAGATTGAAATTAATAGCACAGCGTCAGACCAAGAAAGCTTGTCAGTACCTGGCACATCAATGCAAGTTGCTCCAGCAGCCTCTAGTCTTGATACTGTGTCAAAATTAATTAAGTTGCCAGAGAAAACTAATACCCACAATGCTAAACAAAGTCGCCAGAAGCAGCATGCGAAAATTTTAAAATCCACGCCAGCAAAAGAAAACTCATTAGAAAAAGAAAATAAGAAAAGTAAAGCCTTCTGCCAAGCCAAGGATAAAAGTAAGGGATAAAATATAACTAAGGGAAAGGGTCAAGGAAAGAAGACTAAAGTGTCGAAGAACGAAACCGAAAGAGTAAAGAGGAAGGTTCTCCAGGAATAAATTATACTTCTGTTTCAGACGTGGCTACTGATGGTTTATGCCAAGACGATGAGCTAGATGATGCTGACGATGCAGGGAATACGTGCTAAATCTGTAACGAATTCGGCCGAAATAATGAGGTTTGGTACAGGTGTACTTCATGTGGTTTATGAGCTCACGCAGATTGTAGAGGTGGGAGTCGCCCAAGGATTATATTTGCGATTTGTGTTAGATTTTTGTATGATCCTCATTGCCCACAAGGTGACCACAATTACCCTCACCTCAGTGCAATGGGAGTCAAAATAGATATTTTTTTTACTTTTATATTTCCTAAAGATGATTATTAAAGTGATCATTACTGATTCCAAATGATAGTCATAGTCAATTAAGTATATTTTATTATGAGGCAGTTGTAATAAAGATTTAGTTTAATTTTATTTATTTATTTCAATTATTGCTTAAGTGATCCCCATTACCCCTTTCTACCCTACCATTCCCTCGGATGAGCACGATAAACTGTCGGTCCCGGTTATCGCTACAAATAGTCGATAATCGTTAACATGTCAGTAAATGCGACGATGAGGATCACCACTTATCTCGCCAACCGACAAACCAGTGAATCGCGGTGAACTGGAAAGTCTATAGACGTTCAGTTTACTCTGCCTACCCCGCAAGGGAACCGGGCGTGATGATACTTCGGTAAGTATGTTTTATACTGTCATTTCAAGTCACTAACAACAAGTTAACTAGCTGGTCTCCACAAATTCTCTCGCAAGACCGCGTCCAGTATTTGTGAGTTTTTTTAACATAACTAGACAGTGAACAGACAGATGGCTCTCCTGATGGGAAGATTAACTATCCTATATAGGGTGCCAACTATTGCCCAAATTGACCCAAAAAACACTTTCTTTTGCTTAATCGGATAAAAAGGAGCCTATGTCTCACCAATTCTTTTTGTCAACAACTTACAACGATCTCATAATCAATACTTGAAATTTAAATACAACTCAATCATTTGTAGTAAAGTGACATGTGGCAAGAGATCAATTGTAGCAAAGTGACATGTGGCAAGAGAAACTGTCGCCTGTCTACGCTAATGTTATAAAAAGACCTATCATAGAGAGAGAGAGAGAGAGAGAGAAAATTTGATTTGTGTGTTTGTAATGGATAAACTTAAAAACTTTCCCCCGCGTTAGTCCGGGCCCTCTAAACTTATGGACGCCACATGGATAGAAACATATTCAGTGTCTATAGGCGATGGTTATATTTTTCTATCCAGAGAACCACCTGCTCGTTTGCTATCCTATTTAGTTAAATAGTGCTTGAAACAGAATAAATCTTTTAAATATTAAGCTATTTATGGTGTTTCCGATCCGATAATCTATATCTACATGACAATATTTGGATTTGGATGTATGAACGGATGAATGTTTGTTAATCACGTATAAATGGTTAAACCTATTTGGATAAATTGGACTTACATATAAATAATGGCCTGGAATGGCACATAGTATAGTTTTTATTTCGGAAAAATATATAAGTGAACACCTTGGGATTCAACAAAAGTTTTTAAAATATCGCGAACTGCAGGGTGTAGCTATTGGGTTATTAATTGTTCACGCGTCAAAATAACTTGTATAAGTTTTATTGAATAAAGAATCTCTTATATTTTAATTAAGCCACGGACATTACAGTCAGAACTTTTACCTTTATTCGTCTCTGTGTTAATGAAATATATATTCAGATTGATCCATTTATGTCGACACATGAGCCACGCCGGTGGGCGAGTGATTTGACATAATTTATTGGCGGTATTCATGAGATCACAGTGTTTGTTTACTGCGACATTAACTCCATACTAATATTATAAAAGGAAAAGTATGTCTGTCTCGTACGCTTTCACGGCTAAATCACTAAAGCAATTTTGATGAAATCTAACAAGGAGATAGATAAAATGACGGGGTCGACAATAGACTACTTGTTTTGATTTTAACTATCTGCCGTTCAGCCCAGTTGTAAGAGGCGGACGATTGGCTATGCGAGTCACTACCATCGTGGCTACTAGGCGGTAGAGTTCATTGTCTCGCACGGGTATGCACCACCGCCCTGTGGCAATAGCGTCAGTGCTTGTCACTCTCACTTTGGAGGATAAGGAAGCCAGTAAACTCTTGCATGTTCATAACGCCATATAAAAGATGCCTATTCCTTGTTTGTTATCTTCGGATATAAAAAAAATATTAGTTAACTCGCGGGCGAAACTATGCGGATCATCAAGTCTTAATATAAAAAACCACTTTATAATAAATAACGTTGAAACACATGGATCCAACTAGGTACGTAATCAAATAACTTTTAGGAAAACATCTATTTCTGATGCGATATGATATTATAAGTTCAATGTTAATCATTGACATACTCATAACTCAGGTAAAATTAATTGGTTAATACCAATTACCAATAATCGGTACCTGATATCTGGAGGTATTTGTTTATTTAGGCAGTCGCAGTTCGAGGCAGTGCAATCAACGTCAACCGTGTACCTACCTACATTATACAATGTATAAAAAGGTTCAATTATTTTATTCTAGATAGGGATATATTTAAGTTTTTAACGTCACTAATACATATAGGTACCTACATTGAAACTAAATAAATGAGTTTAAGTTTTAAACGCATTTTTTTTTAAAGTGTTAAGCCCATAAATACTATCACTGTGAAGCCCAATATACTGTTGTCTTATGCCGAAAAAAAAGTAGGGTTTTATAACTCTCTGTAAACCGCCTATGTGGTATATATTATACCCACTAAAATGTGATATATAATTACTAAATGTATGTACATCTTAAAATTAATATCACTAGTATTTCGATAAAGCAAGGTACAGTACCAACTGGTGTCAACCCTATCCCGCCCTACTAGGGCAAGGGCGGCGTGTCCCAAACATGGTGTTTCAAGTGAAGTAACAACAACTTGTCTGCCGATTCAGATTTTCGCGATTAAATAAATCAAAATGTTTCTGACCTTGGCATTTCGGCATCGAACAAAAAACTTGTTTCTCCTTTTAAATATTTTAACACGGCGAAAGACTGATTTAAATCTATTGTTATTCAAACTATGCAACAATAAATAACTTTTGATGGACTAAGATATGTAAAAATCCATACTAATTTTATAAATGCGAAATTCTGTCTGCTTTTTTATATCCTAGCATAGAAAAACAAGCAGATGGGTCTCCTGATGAATAGAGAATCACCTATATACATCAAAGATGTTAATAGTGCGTTGTTGTCCGTGCAGTATGATGGCAATGCCACATGCATAAGTTTACTGATTAACTTCCCCTCTAAGCCGAAACGCGACAGTGACAAGCAATGACGCTATTGCGACAGGAATATGTAAGACGAAGGTACCATATACCCGGGCAAGGTGTAGCAGAACTCTATTAACGAGTAATCACGATGGTAATGACACGTTTGACCAATCGTCCGCCTTTTACGAACTGCCTGGTAGAATGGCAGATGGCCTTGCCTATTATTGATGAAAAATTTTGAAAAAAGTGTTTTTCGACATAACTCGAAATTTTTCAACTTATCGATTATTTAGCTAAAGCAGTATTTTAGATATCGAAAATTGAGTTAAGCCAATCAAAGAATCAAAATCGATCATCTTTTCCAAAAAATAGCGCTTTAAAAAAACAAAATAGATGTTTGAACTGAAAAAATCTTTGCTATTAGTTTTTACTCTTTTGAGCTTAAAATATCTTTATTTAGCAAGTTTCAGGGATGGCCTGTAGGGTCAACCGTTTACACATTTTAAGTAGGGGTTGAGTTTGCTGCCCACTCTCTTTACGATTTTATAATCTAATATATCTATATATTAGTACGTGAAGCGAAAACTTTGTACCCTTTTTTACGGCAAGTACGCGAATGGAGTAGTATGTAATTTGACACAGTTTATATTGCGTTTGACATAGTTAATAAACTTTATATTGCGGAGGAGTGCAAACCAAATATTTTCAAATAATACATTCAGTCAAAAACGTGTCGCGAAAGTATGATTTGTTTATGGTTCCAAATTACTTTTTTTGTATTTTTTTGTTGTTAGATTGACATGACTGTTTTCCATTTTAGCGTGGAGTTTGAATTGCATCTGTTATTTATAGTATACTAGCTGTTGCTCGCGACTTCGTCCGCGCGGACTTCGTTTCACTCCGCATAGCTCCTCCCCCGTAGGTGATAGCGTGATAATATGTAGCCTGTATGTTGAACCGACCTGTTAGTAATATTCATGCAAAATTTGAAGTAAATCCATGCAGTACTTTTTGAGTTTACCCCGGACATACATACAGACAAACAGATAAACAGACAAACAGACAAAAATTCTACAAACTATATTTTTGGCTTCGGTATCGATTGTAGATCACGCCCCTAGTATTCTTTTAAAAAATATTCAATGTACAGTTTTGACTTTCCTACGATTTTATTATATATATATATATATATATATATATATATATATATATATATATATATATATATATATATATATATATATATATATATATATATATATATATATATATATATATATATATATATATATATATATATATATATATATATATATATATATATATATATATATATATATAGATAATAGAGTTATGTTTTTGGTAAGATCATATCTATTTAGTGTGTTCTGCGGATTTCATAATAGGCAAAAGCTTGGAACAAAGAGTTTTTCTTAAATTATGTTTTTTTCCCCAGTGTTGGTCCCGGGCTCCTTTGAAGAATAGAACAACTGCTGTTCTGTCAGCCAGGTCGTAAAAGGCGATCGATTGGCTACGCGAGTCACTGCCATCGTGGCTACTAGGTGGTAGAGTTCTGCATTGTCCCGCCCTACTTACCTATTCCTGCCGCAATAGCGTCGCGTTCCGGTTTGGAGGGTAAGGTAGCCGGTAAACTTATGCATGTGGCTTTAGACCTCGCCACAAGATAGCAACGCACCATTAACATCTTTGGTGTCTATAGGCGATGGTTGACTCTTTCCATCAGGAGAACCATCTGCTTGTTTGCTATCTTACGACATATTTTTTTTTTATCGCTAATGGAATTTCGTGTTCGGTGTCCCTGAAAATCTTAAATATAAATCTAAAATACTGCTGACTTGCTGTAAATAGAGTTTATAAAAAACACGTGTTTGTTATTGGTAAAAAACTTTCGAAAGCGGTCGAGATGTGATGGAAGAATTGTCTCACTCTGGTAGGCCATAGACGTCTTCTAATGAAGTTGACATCGTTAAAGTGAAGGAAATAGTGACTGAAAACGCTCATTCAAATTTAAGAGACAAGCTGCTGAAATGTCTGTATGTCACGAGTCGATCCGTACCATATTAAATTATCACTTGGGTATGAAACGTGTCGCCGCTCGGCTAGACCCAAAAGGCTTGAATTTTCTATAAAACTCAATCGCATGAGAGACGCTGAGGATATGGGTGATTCTTCAAAAATGTGTTCTCAATGTAATTTCTATGGTATTTTTGAAGTCGCATAATTAAACTGAATTACATAAACATTTTAAAAGTTTATGCAAATATAATGAACATATAAAAATTCGAGACGTAGTAGATACACACACTTTTCCTAAATAAAATATAGATCATTTGCGCTCCATTGAAATTACATTATAGACCACGGAAATGACCCAGCATGTAAAATTTTGCTAAATACCGTATCAGTTATGAAAATAAGATTAGATAAAAGTTGTTTGGGCTAGTATGAACGGCTGTTACATACATTAAAACGATATTAGCCCACATTTTCAGCGACTCCTTTTTTATGAATTTCTCCTCTCCCCTTAATGTAGCACTTAGCATATTGTTCTTACTGGAAATAATAATGTATACCTATAATGTTCAATATTACGAGTATTATCAATACTTTAAACGTGAAACTGACGTGAAAATAGCGTGCTTAAATGTGAAAACTCGAATTTTATTTTTATTATTATTATATTATAAAACTTGAATTTTAAAACATTGAAAATTGTCTTATTTTATTTTTATTTTATTAATTGAACACACTCTTTTTTGGGGTTACATAGTAAACTAGGAACCCTCATAGCTTTGCTATGTCCGTCCATCCGTCTGCCTGTACGTCCGTCCGCAGTATAAATCAGAAATCATTAGTACTAGAAATCAGTAATTTGATATGAATATTCATAATAGTTACGGCAACGAAGTGGTAACATATTCTTATTACATTGAAAAATATTTTTGGGTAAATAATAGCTCCTGTTCGTATAAAGTAGGGAAGTTAATTTTTTTTCTCGTGCACCCCAGAATGTGGGGTATCATTAGATAGGTTTTTAAAAATATTGTATGTGATAAAAAAATTTCGATTAAGGGACTCGTTTACGAAATAATAAGCTTTAAAATGCTAATTTTTGTTAGAGTCAAGTATCCCTCTCTCTGCCAACTAAACGGCTGGTTTCGGTTGAAAAAAAAACATGATCCTCATCGCCGCATTTACCGACATGTTAACGATTATCGACTATCTCTAACGATAACCGGAACCGACAGCTTTACGTGCTCATCCGAGGCACGGGACTGGTAATACACCACTTTACCATACTCCGAGCTGCTACTGAAGTTTAAGACTTTCGAGAAAACCTGAAAAACCCCTAATACTGTTGGGATCGAACTCTGGACCACGAGGCAGTCTAAATGATAATGAGCTTTGGTTTAGCAGATTTAAATAAAAAAGAAAATAACTGACAAACAATTTTCATCACTTAATCTGGTGATCGCATGAATTGCAGTATAAACTTTAAATATTTCATTTCATTTATTGCAAATAAAATGCAATAAAGTAATTTTCATGGGTTTTATGTAATTTTCATCGCGTTTCATACACAGAAATTACACCATGGGAATCACCAAAAAACATCTATTTTGAAATTTCTCGCCATTGCAAAGATACAAGTTGCTAGTTTGTTATTAGCTATTTACATTTGGGAGTGAGGTATAACACCTTAATACCCGTTTACTAAAATAGTACGATTACATTCTAAAAGTGTAACATAGAAATTCCTGAAAATTGAGAACCAAAAATTGAAAAATCGGAGAACTTACTCTTGCACTGAAATGAAGGGAATCAGAACCACGAGAACTTGACCCATACGCAGCAGATTAACTGCAGAATCATAAAAACCAATCTCGATACGACTAGTCCTCGCCAGTTCATAGTAGTGTCTATCGCAAAAAGCGAAGCTAAAATTTTGACAAGTGTGTTACATACTTATAAAATAAAAACTTTCACTACAAGGGATGGAAAATTTGACTAGAATATAAAGTTATTCGTATTTTTTAATTTTGTGTATAAATCTTTAAGATTTATACACAACATTAAAAAATATTAAGTATTAATAATAAGATTAAGTGAATTAAAAAATATCTGCGATTGATCAGAAGACGGCGCACTTGTTACGCGTTCAAAACGTGCAAAACTAACCGGATTTGAGGTGTTGAGGGTAAATAACTATATAAATGATTATTACATAATAAAATCTATATAACACAATGCATATAGAATGTATAAACAATGTTATAGTAGATATTATTTGTTTATATAGGAGATAAGAGTGTGTTACGCTCAAAAATTGTACTCCGAAGAATACCCATATATTAGAATGATTCATAAAACCTGATGTTACTGGTGACTAGACTCCGTGCGGGTTTAAGAGTTTGCTTGCAAACTATCAACAAGCTTCGGAGTGCAGGCGCCTTTCGACTGAACTAAAACCGAAAAAACAGCCAAAATCGATCAAAAGTCAACTGTCGTAGTCATGTTGGCTGTTTTCATTGACTAACGTGGTTTTGTGCACTCGGAATTGGCGGAAGGTTAAACTTAAGTTTGACCTCCAAGAGACGTTTATAAAGAATATTATCATTTGAGCGTTATAATGCTGCGTTTAAGAGAGCAAATTCGACGAAAAAGGCCAGATTTGTAGAAAAAAATGGAATTAAGTCGAAAAGATTTTAGAGATGATTTTTTATGATTTTAAAAGTTCTCTTTCTCCGCAAGACTGTGCCGCTCGTCTTCAAAATGCTTTTAGGAGAGAAGCATCTTGAGACGACGGTTCGCTGAATTTGAGAGAGGTCGAGTTTCTTTACATGACGAATTTCGTGAAGGGCGGCCTTCAACTGCCGTCAATGAAAATAATGTGGCTACTGTTAAGCGGTTAATTAAAGAAAACCCCCGGATCACCTACGAGACAATTCGAGGACTATTGAGGATTGGTATGACCCAAATTCAGAAAATTTTACACGAAGAATTGAAAGTTCGGAAACTTTGTTTTCGTTGGATCCCTCATGAACTGACAGCGGAGCAGAAGCGGGCTCGCGTGGAATGGTGCTCACAGATACTACTGAAGTACGACCACGGACATTCTAATGCTGTTTATGACATTATCACAGGAGACGAAACGTGGATTTATTGTTTTGAACCCGAAAAAAAACAGCAATCTTGTGAATGGGTGTTTGAAAATGAGAACAGGCCAACAAAGTGAGACAGGCGAGAAACGTTGGTAAAAAAATGATCGCGTTTTTTTTCTCAGCTACGGGTCCCATTTGTACAATTCTACTTGAAGATTAAAAGAATGTTAATGTCGAGTGGTATTCTACCATTTATTTACCGAGGGTGTTAGAAAAATTTAGCGAAAGACGACCCAGAAACCGCATTCTCCTACACCATGATAACGCTTCTTCACACACGACCAACAAAACGAAGTCATTTTTAGCTTCCGAAAAAGTACATCTCGTCACTCATCCTGCACATAGCCCCGACCTAGCACCCTGTGATTTTTGTATTTTCCCCAAAATCAAAGATTTGATGAGAGGTTTTACTTTTACCAACTCCGAAGAGGCAGTGATAGCGTTCAAAAAATGGTTCGATCGCATGAAAAAATGTTTAAAATGTAAAGGAGATTATTTTGAAAAGCAATAAACTTAATATTTTGGTTATAACATGTTGTTTTTTTAAGTTACGCAAAACTTATAGTGTGACCTACGTATAAGATAGCAAATAAGCAGATGACCCTCCTGATGGAGACAACAATCGCCTTTTGACACCCAAGGCGTAACTTATGTTACGCAAAACTTATAGTGTGACCTACGTACTAAGTGGATATCTCAATATTACACTTGTATTCTTTGTAGGTACAATGTACGCCTCTTATGAATTGTTTAGCAGTAAGGCACATACAAAGACTTGTCACTTCCTTATTACGACTTGGACGATTGGCTACCCTAGCCGCTTACATCTGTAACCTTAAATCTTACGAATAATAAAAGATACCAAGCGACGGATACCTTTAATATCAGGAGATTTCGTCAACATTTTTTCTCCGTATTGGTTCGAGTTACATTTTTATATCATAAAATAGCTGATGGTTCACCCGATGGAAAGAGAAAACCATTACCTATAGGCTATAAACACCAAAGATGTTAACGCACCAACGGGTCAATAAATTATTGCTATTGATTTTTTACCCTAATGACCGTTAATTAACTTATTAACGCGATACAGGTTGGTGGTCGTAAATGAAATAGAAGTAAAAGAGTACAAGTGCTTTTAAGATTATAAAAATTACGTTACAACAGACATAGTAGGTGTGGGCTGGTCACGGGCTGGTGGCAGTGGACCGGTCCGGCGGGATGGAGCAGACCTTCGAGCGTCGTTTATGTATTTACTTTTTGTGTCAGTTTTTACCTACATATTATATGGGTGAACCCACAGTGGGTTATGTGAGGCTTCTGCGCCACCCTGCTTATCGAAATGAAGTTAAAAGTCTTTATTGTTTGTAACACAATTATTCGTTAATGGGTAAAGAAGATGATAAATGCTTATCGTATTGTAAAAAACGCATTTTCACGCGCGTATCCCTGAAGAGGTAGGCAGACACAACCAGTGCACCCACGATTAGCCAAAGATACTCCACAATATGACAGGTGGCAAGCCTATCGTCAACCGGGCACTTGTCCAATCCCAATTTTTATTAAAAAAACATATTTTTGAATTGCTTGACCCGGGAATTTAACCCGGGACTTCTTGTGGTCAACATCGCCACCGGACCACTAGACCACAGAAGCAACATTACAAAAGAAATTACTTATGGATTGAAATACATTATTAGATTCTTCTGAAATAAATTACGGAAACCTTTTATAATGCTAGAAATCAGCACTTTATTCAATAAAACTTTTTACAAGTTATTTTTTAACATATTTTTTTAAAAACTACTATTTTTACACAGTTTTGTTTTAACACATTTTTTTAAATTTATTGACTGATAGATCTCTTATAGTTTCGGGAAATTTATTGTAAAAGTGTATACATTGCCCCATAAAAGAATTACTTATTCTGTGGAGACGAGATGCATGTACAACCAGATTGTTTTTGTTCATTGAATTTAATGGGTGTACGTCACTATTTTTTAAACAAACAGTTTTACGAACGTACAAATACACAGCCTGTTAGGTAAGTCGACCTAAACTTTGAAGGGGGTAATAAGGTATTTGATTCTTATTCCAAGTCAATAAATAAAAAATACTCTTTAAATTTTAACCTAATTATCCAATAAATTCATAATTCATTCGCACCAATACGTTCGCGCAAATAACGCACATATCGATAGATACCTACATAAATAGGTAGTTAAATAAATAGACAGTAAATATGCAGTATTAACGTAACTACCTATTAATCTATCTATCGATATGCGCGTTACTTGCGCGAACGTGACTTATGCATTTATTGGATAATTAGGTTAAAATTTAAGGGTAGGTTTTTTTAATTTTTTTAGAATGAGAATCAGATACCTTATTACCCCCTTCAAGGTTTAGGTCGACTTACCTAACAAGCCGTATATAAAATTCAAGAAAAATCTTTAAAGATTAATATTACTTTAATTTACAAATTATTACATACTACTTTAAGCCATTCACGTCGCAACATATCGTCAACATAGATGTATTATGTTTTTGTATCTCTTTTTAACTACTTAAAAGTTAAAATATAAACAACATTGGTTTACATTAACGACGCGTTACTTTGCTTGATTTAGGAATAAGAAAAAGCGTACAAGTTTGATTACTTTCATGACTTCCAACTGTATCCCTTTTCAAAATTTACTTGCTGTTGAAAAGTATTTTTTTTATCATAAGATAGCAAACAATCGCCTATAGACACCTATAGACAGACAAGATGTTAATGGTGCATTGCTATCTTGTGGCGAGGTCTAATGCCACATGCATAAGTTTACCGGCTACCTTACCCTCCAAACTAGAACACGACAGCGACATGCACTGACGTTATTGCGGTAGGAATAGGTAAGGCGGTGGTACCAGACCCGGGCGAGACAATGCAGAATTCTATCACTTAGTAGCCACGATGGTAGTGACTCGATAGCCTTTTACGATTTAAACAAAACAAAATAGAACTTCCAAAACTACTGCTACTGAAATGCTACTTCTATAGCTACTGCCACTAAAATGCTACTTCCATAGCTACTACTGCTGCTGCTTTCATGAACACTGAACTCGCGATGGCATCGTTTTTTGTATGTGTCATCACACCAGTACCCTTGCGGGGTAAGCAGGGTGAATCGAACTTCTACTGATGTGCCGGTTCACGGCGATTCACCGGTTTGCCGTTTGACGTGGTAAGTGGTGATCCCCAACTGCCATATTTTACCGATCACAACGCTTATCGACTACTTCTAGCGATATCACTGTATTGGTAGAACACCACTCGTCAGACTCCGAGCTGCTACTGAACTATTAGATTTTTTGAGAAATACCTTAATTACACTGACCTGGCCCAGGTATCGAACCCGGGACCTCATGATCTAAGCCGAACAGACCAACCACTAGTTCACGAGGCGGAGCAAAGCATTACATTATAATTTTGGACCTCCTACAACCCCTTTAGCTCGGTAACCCTTTGATCAATTCGGCTCACGGTCGAACTTAAAAATTCTCATTAATTTAGCCTCCAAATTTTACGTCGTTCTCCTCCACGACACCGTAGCTGTAGTTATCGTCGAGCAAACATTTATAAATACTCATATATACAGACGCAAGATTGTTCCGGTAGACTCGGAGGACTTTGCTCCCTCGTTTAGAAATGTTCAATTCGCTTTTTTTATTGCACGATCGAAACATCGATCAATAGCCTAATTATTCGTTCTACAACGGGCAAGCATTCCGAAACCTAACACAAGGACTAAAAAAGTAATTGGTTCCAATAGCCCGATCTTGTGAGTAGCACATTCGGTTAAGACGGATTTCTTGAGGACTCATATTCGATTCACAGGTTAAGCAAAATATTAACTACTAGTTTTACTCGCGACTTCGTTCGCGTGATCCAAAATCATTACTTCTTTTTGTTCAGTCAGGTAAGCCATGTCCGGCCTTCTGGACAGAGTAGCTTTCTAATGGTAAAATAATTTTTAAAATCGATCCTGTAGTTTTTGAGTTTATACATTACAAACATACAAAAATATAAATATAATATGTCAATGTATAAATATTATCTCTTCGTAATATTACCTATTACAAATTAAAAAGTTTTCGGCGTCATCCTCGAAAATTTACATCTCAGTAGCAGCTCGGAGTCTTATTTCCTTGGAGTGACCTACTCAAATGATTTCCTACATAACATCTTCACGCTAAAATCCTCACAAGGAAGGCAGAAGGAACTGATCACCATCAATCACGATTCGGACAAACTTGCCTTGCTTCATCCTAAATCATGACTCTTTAAAAACACGTCGATCATAAGTAATGTATACAGTTGGTATTCAATTAAGATTTATATAAAAAATTGTTTATCTCATGAATACAAGTGATGTGGTAAGCGGTCTCCCGATATGGCGGGCTGACCCGTCTCTAACCAAGACCCAGATCGAGCCAGACGGGCCCGCGAACAGATGGTCACCGCGACAGTGTTACGGCATTCATACACGACGCCTTACAAACTGTGACCCAGTTGTCACACAGGACAGTGGACTGGCATATTAAAAACCAACTCCCTGATCCGAATTTTTACAACAAAACCGAAGGCTTTCGGGTTCATTTTACTAAATGAGTTGACATATTGTAATTGACTAATTAAAATAACACAGATATAAATTACTCATTGATAAATCTAGTTCATCTAAAATATTGTAAAAATATTAAAAGAAGAATAAAATATCAAAATATACTTATTGAATTTCAATTATTCAGTTTGTTTTTTTTTTATTTCGTAGGAAATGTGCAGATGGTTCTTTTGATCGAGAAGGATATCTAAGTTGGTGGAATGCCAAATAGATAAGTTTACCAGTTACCTCAGCTGACCTCCAAACCAAAACACGACAGCGACAAGACGTAATGACGCGTTTGTGGTAGAATAGATAATAAACGGTGGTACTGTAGCGGTTTGTTCTACTTCCATACACCAAAGAGGCGTTACAGTACCATACCATATCCACTTTTTGGTCAGGAAAAATGATTAGCCAAACAAAATGTGTTTGGTAGTAAGGTGAGGTTTAAATTACTTAAAATTTAAATCTCAGCTGTAATTGTTTAAAATAAATCTGATTAACAATTGGCTTCGTGTGAATGGCACATAATGTACATACTATTCGCAATCTTAACACGACTCGTAATTTTGTGTATGCTACAAACTGAGAAGCTTGGAACATAATCTATAAGTTCTAAGTCTTAATAAGGCTTACAATGGCAGCAAAATCTGTCGTAAATATGGTCGTAGCAACATTTTTTATTCCGCAATAGAATTTATTTTTAGCTTAGGATAGCTGTAACTACAGACGCCTGGTTTCCTGTAGGTGAGAACCAAACCAGAAATTTAAACATTTTATTTAACTAAATCCGTACATGCATGTTTGGGCTGTCGTTAATTTTATAGTTCTGGAACCAGAGACGCGACAACAAACTGAGTAGATTCAGCGAAACAAACTTACCGGGCTTGCCTTTTTTACTGCATTAATAAAATGTTATATGAAGTGAATTTGTAATAAAAGTATCTTCACGCCCGTATCTCCAAGAGATAGGCAGAGGTACAACAAGTGCTTTTTGCAAGTCTTAGTCCCACAATGTGGGACAAAGACTTTACTTTTTTAAATTGTCTCACAAAGGTGGCAAGTCTATCGCAAACCGGATAATGTTGTTTTTATCAGAAAACTAAAAAAAACACATTTCAAATTGTGTGGACCTCACGAGACCTCATGTGGTCAACACCGAAACCGGTCCACTAGACTATAAAGGCGAGGTATGAATTTGTAATAAATTCCATAATTGTTAGGGATTGGTATTAGGACCAATAATTGGTCCTAATTAATTATTAATCCCAAGTGTAATTGTTTTCAAAATAACCTGAAATGTTATAATATTTTATACTACTTAATTTGTGTTAGAAGTTTTTAATTTGCTTATACGTAACGGCCGGTTTCCGAAACGCAAATTAATTTCAACAAATAATTAATCTGTGTTTAGGAAATCATTTTCTTGTAAAAATTATGTTAAATACAGATTAATTAATTGCTTGTTAAAATACATTTGCGTTTCGGAAGCCGTCCGTAAGTCTCATATAACTTCCGGAAGTTTATTTTAAAATAAATACATTGCCCTATAAAATAGTTACTTATTCAGTGGAGACGAGATGCGTGCACAGCAAGATTGTTTCTGTTGCCATTAGATGGTAAATATTTTTTTTCTTAAGCGTAAAAATATTTTACCTACCAATCTGAGCATTTCGCATCTAACGATGCGAAATCTTCATCTTTCGTCTTCATCTACACTTTTTTACCTCTCTTACTTCAAGTCGGTTTGCAAGTGCTACACCACAATATATTTTCCTTAGTAATCTCATCTCGAGTGTACTGATTATACGTTTGTGCTCTTTCTGACGTTCCTAACTTTCGGTTGGCGTTTTACAATAATTACCGCAACGCTCCATTCACTTTGTTCCCTGCACAGCGCCCACATTCTTTTGATGTAAATACGTCTTTAAAATTGCCTTCATAAGGCGGATAGTTTAAAAAACCGGATGATAACAAAATTGGGGGATACAGTTTGGTGTTATAACTACATAACTGTCACCAAGACCCAAAATCTTATTTACCACTGGGTAGAATTTGATAAGCTGAACGTGGATTACAATGTTTCGCAAATAGTAGAGTAGGAAGTGCCGCCATTTTAGTTAAATTTGCTGCGTTACATATTTTGCATAGTACGGTATATTTTTAGACTCAGAGCAACTATAAATTTCGAATAAGTTTTTTTCGAAAGCTTTTGTAAAGATTTATTGATTGTATAATTTCAAAAAATAATTTTTAACGCCAATAGTAAACAATTTAGTGCAAAATTGTAATCAGCCAAAAAAATCTTTTAAAAGCCATATCAAAATACAAGGACTGTATAACGTCTGAAAGAGATTTTAAGTAGCAATCTAATGATACCCATGAACCCCCATATTAAAAAGTGATGAAGTGTCGAGAACGCAAAAAGATGAAGGCATCCGAATCGATCAACTTAAATTAAGGGCCCTTATTAGGGCCCGAATTAAGGGCCCTTACGGCTTCACCGGTCGTGGGGGCGAGCAGAGTGGTCAGCCAGAGCTTAAAGATGTGGGGTTGTACGCCCTCCACCCTAATGTATGGTATGTTTCGTGGCGACAGTTATCAGGTTGTCTTGATCGGAGAGAACTATATACTTCTAATTAATTTCGTTGCGGGTCCCAAGACAGCTAAGCTTTTCCCCAGGGCACCCTGAGCTCGCAACTCAGTGGTTATCAGGTCGGTTGCCACTGTTGATTCCGGTTTACAGAAGTTACAGTGGTAGGAACGAGAGGTGGGCGAATTGCCCTTTATAAAAAACCTAGCTAAGCTCGGCAATTCGAGATCTTTATGAAGGTCTATGTATACCATAGTATAACACGGTGCACTCGTGACAATAAGCTTGTATTTGTTCTGTACTACACCCATTCAGCATAGCTTGTATTAGGCCATTGCGCCTTCGCGACGTCGAAAAATAGAGCACTGGTGAGAATTTGCAGCCCGGGACTGCATTTAAAGAGTTTAAAATATAGTATGTGCGTCAGTAGACTTAATGAGTGCAAGAGTGAGCTGCTCGAAAACCGAACTGCTCATTTATTATGAGACCTTCTTGGTAAAGAAATAAATGCCCTTAGGTGAGATAGTATAATTTTTTCGTAGATTTTGTCTAACGTATTGATTAGGCTAATGGGACGGTAACTACTGACATATTTCGGGGTTTTCCCAGTTTGTGTATTCCTATGACAGTGGCCTCTTAACACTCGTCCAAAAACGCACAACCAACTAGGAGTAAATTGGAGATGCACACTATTAGGAATATAAGGGAGGAAGGGAGGTATTTAACTACCATATTTGTGATTTTATCAGACCTTGGGGCTTTTTTATTGCATAGTTGTTTAGTTATTTCACCTACTTCTTCAGTATCCGTGGGTAATAGTGGGTCACCATCTGATAGTAGCGCCGCACTACGCTCTACTTCGCTATCCACAAGATGGACGTGGTCTAGACCACCTCGGTCCGTAAGCTGGTTTGACGGGGAACATTGTAATTGGAACGACGAATGAAAAATGTGACCATCGCAAGATATTACCCATGACGTAAACGTATTCACGTAAAAGATGCACGGCTGTGTCCATAACACGGCCACAACCCGTTTTTTTAATTTGATTAGTCATCACTAATTTTTGTGCCTGCTCAGACTTTTAAGATACAGAAACTCGTTTACTTGTTTCAACTCTATCTACATCTACATAGTTCACCACAATTTTTAGATGCGTTCTGGTCTCTTCCCTTTCAAACACTAATATTTCAATTTTTCGCAATCAATTGTAATTCTTACAATTGTTACAATCATCATTTGTAACTGTGACTATTATAATATTATATTCATAGTTACCCATACATACATTGTTAATTATAAATAAACTTAGCTGCTCGGTTTAACTTTATTTATTAAAAGTAAATATTTCGAATTTTATAAAATGAATTTCATACATTTAAAACAAACCTTAAAATTAAAATTTAATTATTTATATACAATGCCTGATTCGTCTAGAGAAGAAGATTTATAATCAAATCATATGTTAAGCGAATCTTTCACACTTGATCTTATCTGCATGATTAATGTAAGCACAAATGATATCTTTCATAAAATTCTTCACAAACTTCCAAAATTTTGTCGCGATAATATGGACACTTGCTTGCATATATCAACACTGGCTCCGAACGATCCTCAAATTGATACATATCAAATGTTTCCGGGTTGTCAAACGTTTCCTTAGCACTATATGAATCCATTAAAATATAAGGATAAATTGTCATTGTCATGATTAGACTGAATTCACGAAATTCCTCATACAACTGTTGCAGAGAATTTTGATTATAACCCATTTCTATTAAATGTTGTTTCGTACAGTGGTTGATGTTCTGCGAAAATATTGTATAATATATATCCAACATTTTATTTTCATGGCTTTTTCTAAATGTTTTCGAAGTATTTAAGTACAAAAAGATTATGATATCTAAAGCAGGTGGAGCGTAGAGAGAACACTGGAAATCTACTATAACTGCATTAGTTGGAGTGTTGTTTTCGTATTTAAATAAAATGTTGTTTACCCATAAATCCCTGTGAATTACAACATTGAGCGTATTACGCTTTTTGTTAAGAATGTCACACGCTTGAATAAATAATTTTATGATATTTTCTTCGAGATTAATGTGATCTTTATATTTGTTAGAGAATTCTTTCAAAAAATTGGCTACCAATTTTCCACCGGCCCTTAACCAAGCACTATCTCTAAATGTTGGTTCTTCTAAATAATACTTAAATCCGGAAAACGACTCACTTAGCTTTCTCGTATCGAAATTCCTTTTCATCAGTAAATTAGCCATTGAAGCGTGAAACTGAGCAATTGTTTTAATCGTAACAAGTATGTGATCTAAATCCAAATATTCGCTAACGGGCCTCACCGTATAGCCCTCTTCACAAAGATTACACAGCACAATACGATCGTCATTATATATGTAAGCTTTTGCACACCATGGATTAGAACCTGAAATTCAAGTGACTTGTTAAATAATACATACTTTCTAAAATTATTAGTTTTAGTTAAAAAAAAAGATTGCGATGGTAATTAATTTACTCAGGCTATTTAATTGTTAAGTACCTACTGAAAGTTTACTTGAAGTTAATTAATATTTTGCCGTTTTTAATTAGCATTCCATTTGTTGCACAAATTTGCTTATCTATGCGATATTAAAGCACCTAAAATCATTTTCATAATTACATCTATTACTATATATTATTACTATATATTTACACATTTTATCTTTTTTACACTTAAGCTACTTCCCAATTTTACTGTAATGAAATTTTACTGACCTTCTGCTGCATTATCTTCTTGAAATAAAAGATACATTAAAGCTTCCCGTCTAAAAAAATGATTCTTGTCTATGAAGTCAGCTTTCGGTTTATTTGCTAGAGGCATTGTTTTAACAAACAAGTGAATTTTTTGTGGAGTCTTTCCATAGACATGTAAGATAATTTTAAAGTGGTCTCCAAGGAAACCTGATAAACCTTCAGTGGCAGGCTTTAAATCATATCCGATTAGTTGGCAAGGATATTTCGCCGTTTGATTAAGAATATGTAAGATTTGTTTATCTGAAAGAATATCCCCCAATTTTGTTTTTACACAATTCTCCATTTTTGAATGAATAGTTAATAAATTATCATTATAGTGGCAAGTCTCATAATAACTTCAATACATTTATACTGAATGTTTGATAGTATCTCTGTTTACATTTCTAGATCAAAATGAATTGAAATTTATTTGTGTTATGTAAATTTATTCTTTATTGCATGATGTCTATGTAAAGAGAAGAGTAATGCTCCTTGACAGGGAAAACATTTATCAAATAAGATACGACTATGCTTGATATTGCATATAGCTTTGTTTTAATTCAACAAAGGGATTATTAATGCTTATGTATTGAAGATCATGTTTGGTTTACTTGTATTCTTACTTGTATTACTAATATTGTATTACTAATATTATAGCTCTGTCTATCTTTGATTTTGGTGAATGAAATTTGGTACAAAGATAGTTTGAGACCCGAGAAAAGAAATAGGATAGTTTTTATCCCGGAAATCCCAAGGGAACAGGAACTATGCGGATGAAACCCCGGGGCTTATAAGATTTTTTCCACACGGACGAAGTCACGAGCATAGCTAGTCTTATTACAATTTAGGATAATAATTTTAATGGCATTCCATTTACGTTTTCCGTCATTTAACGTCAACTATATTAGTGAGTTATTGGTAGGAATAGTGCACATCGCCATCCCCTCTTGTCCACTGGGCTGCAGATCTGCCTCAAATACAACACATCGCTATGCCACAAAATAACTATGTTATCGGTAAGTAAAGAGGATGATGTTGTGATAGAGACCGCCATTCGTCACTCCAGGCCCAAACTGACGAACTGAGGAGTGTGAAATAGGCACGTCGAACGTGAGACGCGAATTGGAAGCTTAGTGACAGTCTGGGCCTATCGTGAAGAATAGACCACCTTCTGCTCTGTCAAGCAGTTCGCAAAAGTCGAACGATTGCACAAACAAGTCACTATTATCGTCACAACTAGATAATAAAGTTCCACGTCGTCTCGTCCGGGTGGGTCCCGTGGTGGTACCATCACTTGAGCTATTCTTGCTGTAATAGCGTCGATTTTTGTCATTGTCGTGTTTTGGAGGTTAAGAAGTTGAATGCGTCTAAGACCAAGGTGTGTCTGTTCGACTCGACATTCTTGATTCGAACCGCAAAGAACTAGAATATACTTTCTGAGTCTATGTTAACTCACGAGTACAACCTGGGGATCTTCAAGAGAAGAGTGAACAGGTACCTTCTAGGGATACGAGTTCCATCTTAGACCGAATCTTAGCTAACCATCAGGCGAGATCTTGGTCAAGCGCTTCCCTATCGATATTAAAGAAAAAGTTAAGATAGCCGGCAAACTTCTGCATGAGACATTACGGCTTTATCCATACGTGGATGGCAACGTACCATTATCTTAATTGAAGTCTAAATGCTAATCTTAGCATTCTCTATCTATCGGAGGAGTAAGAAAACGGGAATGGATGAAATATTCTTTGATAAATATTACAGGACATCACCACGTTCACCTTGAAAGGTTAGACTTTATGTTGGCGAGATATATCCTCGTCGCCGTATTTTACCAACTTGTTAACGATTATCAATCATTTCTAGCAGGTAATAATCGGAACGACAGCTTTACGTGTTCATCCGAGGCACGGGAGTGGTGCACCGGTAATACATTCTGCCAGACTCCGGGCTGCTACTGAGGATTAGATTTTCGAGAGAAACCTCGAAAAAATCTCCATAATTCTTTTGCCCGACCCGGGGATCGAACCCGGGACCTCATGATCTGACCCGAATAGGACCACGAGCCAGTCAAAATATATATTTATATCATCAATATTTGAAGAGAACTATAATCCACCCATTCCTATATGCAACCATTTCTTTTGTACTATACATATTAATTGCACAATATTTAGCAACGCTAACTGATTGTGATATCACGTGTCGTATTGTTGAGCTAAAGACCGCCATGTACAGAAATTCACGATGGCAGAAAATGCAAGATATATGAAAAGCCGATATAAAAATAGCGTGTATATAACGATAATGCAGGATGTATTAGCGTTATACACACACTGCACGAACGTATTTGCTCTTTTTGTTTATTACTAGCAAAAATCACGACTTCTAAGTTTTGAATGTTGTAGAAAAAATAGTTTCTATTTTGATGTGAAACATCTAATGCAACGGATTAGAACGCGCGGCTGTAGGAAAATTAGAAGGAATGAACTCAGGGAGATAGGAAAGGAAGAATTCTGAGTCGAATAAAATGAAAGAAATTAAAATTGATTATCATAATATGAAGACTTACCTACATCTTTATTACCTACTGCAAATTGTGATTTTGATTGTGTCATATTCATTTTCTTTGATAAATCGTAGTTTTGCATAAAACGAAGTTTTCGAATTTCTGTATAAAATATTTTAGTTGTTTCAAAACTGCAAACCATCCTACTCGGCTTATTTTTTAAGTAAATATAGAATAAAGTTTTTGTTTAAAAATTTTGAATATTTTAGATTGATTACGCCATATTTTTATAGGTACTTTCGCACTAAAAAAATGATTTCGATGTTGCACATCTGCTAGACATCTCTCGACGCGATGGCTCAGTTCTTTTATTCATGACCCCGGTTACTCAACAAAAACTGGAGCAATTTGTGATACTTTTCTGTTTAAATCATTCTCATTGTATTTGATGTTTGGATATTTGAGGAATAAAGAAAAAAGTCCATGTTTTTTTTATGCCATAAGATAGCATCCAAGCAGATAGTTCTCTTGATCGAAAGATAAACCATCGTCTATCGACACCAGAGATGTTAATGGTGCGTTGCTATCCATGTGGCGAGATGGTATTGCCTTGCTTTCTTTACAACCAGTCACTGCACATGAGGTCCCGGGTTCGATTCCTGGGTCGGGCAATTCAAAAATGTGTTTTTCAGTTTTCTGATAAAAACAACGTTGCCCGGGATTGGAAAGTGCCCGGTTTGGCGATAGGCTTGCCACGCCAAGTATCTTGGGCCAATCTTGGGTGCACGTGTTGTACCTCTGCCCATCTCCTCGGGGATACGGGCGGTAAGATACTTTACGTAATAATGCTACACATTTTTTTTTATAATTTAATGTCGCAATTCCTCTCTTCTGAGAGGAATTGCGACAAACATTTTCATTGTAAATAATACACCTAGGACCTAGGTAATGCTTTACCCTTCAAGCCATATCAGTGACAAGAAGTAACGCTATTGCGGTAAGAAAATATAAGGTGCTAGTAAACTAATTAACCAAAGTCCAAACCTAGGTTGCTTTTACGATCTAGTGGTCACTTAATTGTTCGGGCTCCTTTGAATATAATTTAAAGAAAATAAAACGACCGGCTAAACTTTTTACCAGAATCGTGACCAACTAACTAGGTGGTAGAGTTCTCGGTCGGGTTTGATACCACTTTTACTTAATCCTGCGTAATATCATCATCTCTTGTCACTATCGTGTTCGAGAAGGGAGGTATTAATGCTACATGCATAAGCTTACCGATTACCTTACCCTCCAAACCGGAACACGACACTGACAAGCACTGACGCTATTACGGCAGTAATAGGTAAGGCGGTGGTACTAGACCCGGGCGAGACAATGCAGAACTCCTACCAACTAATAGTGATAGATATACGTTTGGCCAATCGTTCGTCTTTTACAAACTGCCTGGCAGAGGGGCACATAATCAGACCAACACGGCGGATAGCAGTTTAAAGGAGAAATTATGGTATTTAATAGATAGATGGATAGCAGTTTACCGTTAACAACTTTGGTGTCTATAAGCGATGGTTTTGTTCCGTCAGAAGAGCCATCTACTTATTTGCTATCCTATGAAATAACAAATGTGGCCTGTCCGTACCCTTTACGAAGTACTTAACAGATAGATTATTGCTTAAAATAATTAAAAAGAGAATGGAGGGATGATTTTAAATATATTAATACATAAACAGCGAGTTTCCGTAAGTAATAACAAAATAACAGACTACATTTAAGTATATGGTCTATTCTATTGGCTACAAATAATCTACTGTTTATTGAAAATTTCAGACATGAAACAAATAAATTAAAAAACACGAAACTTTATATTTTTTGTATCTTATACAGATTATTTTATTAATAACAATCGGAAATATTATAGTAGTATCACATTTACAAGTTATTGGTATAAATAAAATATAATAAATATCGCTTAACAAATTACACTAATTAACCCTAAAGTGAGTAAAATATTTGCTTGTGATATACATACCTATTTAATTACTTAGGTAAATATACATAATTCAACCAAACTCAGAAAATATAAATATCTATCTATATATCTATATTTAAAAATTTCGTGTGACTGTATTAGTTACCATACTCCTCCGAAACGGCTGAACCGATTTTGGTGAAATTCTAAATGAACACTTGGTAGGTTTGAGAATAGGTTATCTATTTTTCATTAAGGCGATAAGTGCAGCCCACGCCATTTTTTTTTAAATTTTCGGACAGAATTTTTCATTTTGTTTTTTTATGATGTAGCATTAAAAATACATACAACCCTAAATTTTCACCCTTCTACCATCAACCCCTATTTTTTAATTCAATAATTTATATTGCAAAACAACGTTTGCCGGGTCAGCTAGTTTTAATTATAATACACTTGTACTGGTTTCTCTACATTCGGTGAAACCAGTACTAGTGTATTAAAATGAAAATGCAGTTTCACGAAGTGCCGACGATTAACAGTATGGAACAAACATTTATGTTCATCACACAAATATTTGGCCGTCGGGACTCGAACACGAGCCCATCCATTGGTAATTAGGGTTGCTAACCACTTGACCAACGATCGCGATTAATAATGTTCTATACCCTGATAGAAGGAAACTGGGAGCTTACACAAAGTAACATCGCTTCGTAGTCAAACGATATCTACATTCGTCATCGTCTGAACATAACGATGCCGATGACGATTGAGCACGTGATTTAGCGCGGCTTATGTCAATCCCATACGTTTATTATTTTCCAAATTCTTTATCGTACCCCGTGTTGGTCCCGGGCTCCATTGAATTGACCAACTGGCCTTCTGCCAGGCATAACGTAAAAGGCGACCGATTGGCTATGCGAGTCACTACCTTTCTACCTAGGTGGTTCTGCATTGTCTCGCCCGGGTTTGATACCACTGTCTCACCTATTCCTGCCGCAATAGCGTCAGTGCTTGATGCTGTCATGTTCCGGTTTGGAGGGTAAGGTAGCCGGTAAACTTATGCATGTGGCATTAGACCTCGCCACAAGATAGCAACGCACTCTTAACATCTTTGGTGTCTATAGGCGATGATTGACTCTTTCCATCTGCTTGTTTGTGCTAAAATATTGGAAGTTTTCTGTCTAACCCCTTATTCGTTTTGTCCCCGCGCTTCAGAACAATCTTTAAGATATTTGCACATCCTCTGATATAGTAAATCTATATAATGAGTGAATGTCCAGGTCAAACATTAATAATATTATTCCTACCCAAATACGAAAAATAGCAATTCGACTACTTTGAGATCATTTCGGGATTGGATAAATAATGAGATCGAAGAAGTACGATACTAAGCAAACTCCTAACTCTTGTTACCCTTTTAAAGAAACTGTTTTGTGTTTTAGAGTATAATCACGCCTGGTTCCTTTACAGGGTAGGCAAAGCAAATTGAACGTCTACAGACTTTTTGTTTTACCACGATTCACCGGTTTTGTCGGTTAGCGAGATGGGTGGTGATTTATATGTCGCATTTCATCGACCTGATAACGATACTTTATGTGCTTATCCGAGGCACGGGAGTGGTAGCACACCACCCGCTAGACTCTGAGCTGCTACTAAGATATTGGATTTTCAAGATAAACCTCAAAAAAACTTCAACATACATTTTTGCCCAAATAGGGTAACCCCTAGACCACGAGGCTTGTAATTTATATTTTTATCGATGCGCTAGAGCTACTGAAGATATTATTTAGAAGCCTTATTTTATAAGGTATCTCTCAACAAATTCTTCACACACTTCTAACTGCATATCTCGATAATAGGTACGTTGCCGCGCGTAAGCCAAAACCGGCTCCGAACGATCTTCTGCTAAATGTTTTACGTATGTGTCAGGGTTGTCGAATGTCTGCTGTGCTGAGTGTGGCTCCATCAGCACATACGGGAAAGTTGATATAGCTTCAAGTAAACCAAACATTCGCGCTTCTTCGCATAGCTTCTGAAAAGCTTCTCGGTCGTAATTCATTTTCTTTAATATCTGTGCTGCAGGTTTATCGAGATGGTGAACGAATATCCGAAAGTAATAGTCAAATACTTTATTTTCGTGTTGTTTTCTAAATGAATTAGACGTTGTCAGGTATAACATCACCATCAAGTCGAAGGCTGGTGGGACGTAGCGGGCTAGCTGAAAATCTATCAGAATAGCATTTGTTGGCACGTTATTAACATATTTAAACATTATGTTGTTTACCCATAAATCTTTGTGAATTAGAATATTTAACGTACCAGGGACTTCGATTAAGCTATCACAAGCTTTAATGAAGAGTTTAATAAGATTTCCTTCTGAAATTTCAATGGAGTTTTTAAATTTTACGGAAAATTCTTTTAAGAAATTCACTGTTAGTTTGGCTGCTGTTCTAAGCCAGGGTGAGTCCCTAAATGTCGGGTCTTTCAAACAATACTCGAATCCAGGTATTTGACTTGTATCAAAGTTTTTTTCAGTCAAATAGTTTGTGATACCAGCATGGAACTTGGCCATCGATTTCACTGTGCACTGAATGTGGTCCAGATCAAGGTATTCGCTGAACGGCCGCAACCCATACCCCTGTACTGATAGATCGGGCATCACGACTAGGCGTTTTGTATGTATATAAGCCGGTGCGCACCACGGGTTTCGTCCTGAAATGCAAAAATTGACTATAATAAATTACTAATTTATGAACGATAAAAATTCTCAAATGTACCTACATGCTAAAACCAGAAAATATTTACCCCAAGTTTCTCAGGTTTCATCAAGCAAAATTCTAGAGTTAGTAACCTTGTTTATAGATTTCTTTTATAAATATAAGCTTTCATATTGTAAAAACTGTTTTACAGATTAACAAATAATTGGCAATATTGAACGACAAACCTAAGGTTGCTACGAATTTGCTTATTTCTGGCGCTTTGTAACCGTTGATTTCGGCTTAAATGATGAGATGAGACTTACGACTTACGTCAACGGACTTTATGTAATTAAAGAATTTGCTACGAATTTGATTATTTCTGGCGTTTTGTAGCCGTTGATTTCGTACAAATGATGAGATGAAACTTACGACTTACGTCAACGGACTTTATGTAATTAAAGGATGGTTATATTTTATTTTATACTATACAACAGCGCTGTATATGAATAAAAATTATATTAAATTAATTATTCAGGACACTTACCTTCTGCTCCTTTAACTTCATTAATCAACTTAAATAAAAGAGCTTCTCTTTTAAAATAGTGGTTGTTGTCAATAAATTCCGCCTTCGGTTTGTTCACTAAGGGTATAGTCTTCACGAACAAGTGTATTTTTCGTGCGACATCTCCTTCCTTCACATGTAAGATAAGTTTGAAATGATCTCCCAGGAAGCCTGACAAACCTTCAGAGGCTGGTCTAAACTCATGTCCCACAAGCTGGTATGGCTCTTTTGCTGTCTGATTAAGAATATGATAAATTTGTTTGTCTGTGAGTATGTCTTCTAATTTTGTTTCTGCGCACCTGTCCATTTTTTCGTAATAAATGTTCATCAGTAGGTACCTTCGTGTTATATACCAGAACCGTGTTATATTTAGTTATTATATAAGTTTACCTATTTATTTTTAACCTAAGAAAATATTAAGCAAAAGATTTATGCCGCGCCAAATTGTCCTTTGTTATAAAGTTTTAAAATTGATATTTGTTTGTTTGTAATGAATGCTTTAGTAAATAGATAACTATCAAATAAGATACGCTGTGTTTAATATTGCAAGAAGCTTTGTTCTGAATCAACAAGGGAATTATTGCTACTGTTGCCTAATGACTTTGCGATGCTAGGTCAATAGTTTAGTTATCTATTAATTAAATAAGATGTGTTTTGTGTTTGTTGAACTTTCAGAGACCTTGCAGTTGATACACGTGGGAGAACAAATGTTACATCTAAATATATCTTCCTACAGGTCTTCCTTTTAATTTCACGTATTTTCAAAGCAAAGGAGAAATGCCGGGTAATTTAATGCAGTGAATGAAAAAAACAATTTTATTACAACATGCCCAAACGAGGAGATGCCCAGTCAACTTTAATTTTTAATCTAGTACTGGAACATGTGCTTAGAACAGTGTTAGTATTAGACGTAGATACACACTTGAATGGAAAGCATCAGGCGATAGGATACACAGATGACTTAGTTTTGCTCGAAGAAACGAGAGATGCCTTAAAACTAAAGGTTAGAAGGTGGACCTGAGTATAAGCTACGAGAAAGCAGAACATTTTCACATGAAATGTTACTGAAATCTACTTAGTTACTGAAGTTGAATCTACTCAGTTACTGAAACTGAAACTACCATCATGTAAGAGACGTAGAAAGAAGTCTCAAAATTAAAATGGAAACCAGCAGCAAAAAAATGAGATTGTAGGTACAGCGCGTAACGGTATGATGTTAAATTTCCTTTCGCTAGCTCATAATATCACGCTGCGCATGAATATGGCCGCATCAGTTCAGTATTTAGTATAACGACCCTACAGAACCTAAGGCCTACTGTTCTATAATGCCCTACTGCCATAAGTCCCTATTATCCCTAGCATCCTAGCCTTGCCATATATAGAATATATACATATATAAAATACAAGGTATGTATGGAAACTTACCCAGGTATGCCGGTCCTATGAAGTCCAATGGGAAGGAAAGTGGTAGGACGTCAGGTTTTAACGGTTTGGTGCTTGTGGTTGCAGTCTTTCTACTGCCGCCAGGCCAGAAGCAGGCGATTAAGGGCCTAAGATAAATAATTGGTCTCGCTAAGCGCCGCGAGACCAATCATTTATCTACGTTAAGGACTTAAATGTTGTCTTCGCCACAGTGATACGTTAGTTGCCTAGGAGATAGTGAAACAACCAAAGACTGATTGACAAGATAGTATATTTTATAATCTGGACTTTTATTATTATAAATGCGTAAGTCTGCCTGTCTGCTACGCTTTCACAGCTAAACCGCTGCGCTGGAGCGATTTTCATGCTATTTGGCATGGAAATAGTTGAAGATTCGGGGTCAAACATAGGCTAGTTTTTTCAAAAATCAACTCCTGAAGGGATAAAATAGGGGACGAAATTTGTTTTAAAAAACTATTTCGACGACATGTTAATCTGCTCGCGGGCGAAGCTGCGCAGGTCAGCTAGTTATGTAATAATTTATACAAAATAATGTATATGGTGTTGTGATATACTTATGTATCTACAGTGGGCGAAGTATTTTAGTGTGTGAGTAACGATGACAGCTGAAAACGTACTTAGCAGCCTGAGTTTGCGTCTTTCTTCATTATTTAGTTGCCGCGAAGCTGTCAATTGCGTCAGCCTCGTGTCTTTTGGTGCTGACTGCGTCTTTCAATTAAGGTCGGTGGTCTCGTGCATACTTCAGCAATGAACAGCTGCAGCGCGGATTTGTAAAGTGTTGGTGTGCAAGCTTCACAGCAAAAACACCAAGATTCCGATATACAAAGTACTAAACAGTCATAACACCTACATTGATGTATGGATGTGAGGTCTGGAGGCTAACACAAAAGAAAATAAACTTTTAATTACGGAAAAAAGGAAGGCCCTACGTAAAATCTTGGGCCGAGTAGGTACCAAAAACCCGACGGAGGCTGGTGGATCCGTAAAATCCCCGAGATAGAAGAACTTCCTGATCTAACCCCAAAGTAAGCAAATTCTTTTATTTTAGATTAGATAGAATTTGCTTGTGTTATGGGTGCTAGTCAACGATATTAATACATAAATGTATATATATATATAAATACCTACTAGAATATATTTGATATACACCCAAACCCAGAAATACAAACATTTATGCTCATCACACAAATGCTTGTCCCCGTCAGGAATCGAACCCGAGCCCCGTTGATTGCGTAGTTATTGTCGCTAACCACTCGACCACCGGGGCGGTTATAATAATGATATAATGGCCATGTCAACGGAATTACAAAAACGGAGAAGATTGCAGGTGAAAAGAGCACATTCGGCACACCGGCCGATCAACAGGGCGACGTTTTGACAAGCGCCCCAAATAGTGTTGAGGCGGATCTTCGGGAACTTCAAATTAATAACTGGCAAGAAGTCCTGAGATGGCATCAAATGGCGAACTTTCGTATCGGAACCCAAGACATTCTGGAGCGCTGCATTGAGCCATCAGAAAAGTGAGTGAAAGTGAGTTCAATAATATTTTCACAGAACAAATATTTTCCTCGACCAAGACATCCAACCTGTTACCTCATGATCTATTGAAGAAGCTGTTAACATGTATGCCAGTGAGACTTATAGTTATCAACATATTATCTTGTGTTGTAAATAAACATAACCTCTATATCGGGTTGCCGCTTTTCAAGGTAAACATTGTGTCTGGTATTTTCCTAAAATAAATACGAGGGCGACGAATAGAGTGACATTTATTGTTTACCATCATATATAACTTTGTTGATGATAAGTAAGCATAGATATATATAGGTATCTAAATAACCTGTGTTTTATTGTATTTATTTATGTTGTTTCATAAGATAGCAAACAAAAATATGGCTCTCCTGATGGAGAGACACAACTATCGCCATAAACACCTATACCACCATAAAATGTTAATGGAAATCAGAAATCAGAAGTACTTTTTCAATAAAACTTTTTGCAAGTTATTTTGACGTGTCAACATTTTTTTTAACTACTACCGGATCGGAAACGCGGCCACACAATGGTGCTTTGACATCCGTGTGGCCGTATTTTGGGCTCGTTTGATTCGTGTTGACGGCCACTTTGGTGCTCGGTGATAATTCGGATCCTCCAGGGTCAGATGATGAAGGCAGTAAGTGGCCATAGGAGCTCAGTACTTAAATGACACTACTATATTGAGTTTGGGCTCGTTTGATTCGTGTTGACGAGCACTTTGGTGCGGGTGGTAACTAGCTATAAAAGGAACTACTCTTGGCAAAAGTCTTTGTTCTATGTCTGTCAAGTCGGCCAGTTCAGGAGGTAAAGACATAACTTTCATATTGTTCCAGTCCTATTCAAGGCCTGAGAAGGAACTTTTCTTTTTTTTAATGATAGTCGAGCAAAGGTAGCTCCTCCGGAAGGAAATCAAAACGTGCTATGGCTAATGACGTCTGTTGTTTTGAATATAATAATTTCATACAGATTGTACACGGTACTTCAGCATATTTACGTATGGTGGTTATAAAATTACGCCCACTCATTGAACGAAATCTTTGTGACGTCTGACGCGCTGCCGCTAATCGGTTCTCACGTTGCTGAGCAGTTGCTGTACGGTTTCGTATCACTTCTAATCTATGAACTCTCTGCTCGGCGAACAACTTAGCTAAACGCTCCTTGATGAGACCAATTCTATCAGCCTTCTGTTCGGCAGACTTTTCGCTAGACGCTCATTAACGAGACCAATTCTGTTAGCTCTCTGCTCAAAAGACTCATTCGCTAGACGCTTTTGGATCTTACTAGAATTAGAAATGGAGTTTAGAAATCAGAAATACTTTATTCAATAAAACTTTTTAAAAGTTATTTTGACACAACATATTTTTTTTAAAACTACTACCGGATCGGAAACGCGGCCACACACAAGAATTATACTGTTCAAAATTTTCTTGACGTTAGCGTGATTTCATATATGCTTTCATGGCCAACAAACGTTTTTCATGGTCTTTAATAGTCTCACAAGAACTTAACATTGTGTTTTGAAGAGCATTTTTACGGAGATGATTACTTCTATCCGTTCCGGTTTCTTCACATCTATGTTTGTTAAGGCGCGCAGCATCTGTTGTAGGTCTACCCATAAAAAGTTGACAATACAAAAAATACACTAAAAAGTATTAAATAAAAATAACTTAGTTAAAAAACCGACTTCAAGTACTAAAAAGTAAAAAATAATAAAGATTTAATATTAATTAAATACTACCTATTATTTATATGTGCTATTTACTAATAGCTTTGAAGTCGGAACCAAGCCTTAAACAAATATTAATATTTTAATCACTTAAATGAATACGAGCAAATTAATACAATAAAATGCCTACCTTAAAGATTAAGATGCGTAAAGATACCTAATAAAGAGCAATTAAATGTTAATATTATAAGCAGCTTCAATCAATACGAAGAATAATGAAAAAAATAATTATTCAACAGAATTCCTAAACTAAATGGTCATGTGAATTAATGTAGAATTATCAATTAAGCTAAAACGCATCAAAATTATTGATTTAAAATTTACACCACATAATGGTAGAATATGTACCAACATATTATTAGCTTGTTTTTTAAAAACTTGTAGCACCCATATTCTTGCAAATAAATATTTTCTTTCTTTTAAAAATTTTATGTAAGTATTCAAGACGTCTGTCAACGACGTCTGCCAGCGCGTGCGTGCCGGATTGGCTTAGCACCGACTTCAAGCCTATTAGTAAATAGCACATATAAATAATAGGTAGTATCTAATTAATATTAAATCTTTATTATTTTTTACTTTTTAGTATTCGAAGTCGGTTTTTTTAACGTAGTTATTTTTATATAACAAATATCTCCATATCATAATTAACCGTCAAAAACTACAATATATCTGATTCTTTCTTAGTAGTCCCAAGCATATTATTTATCTTGTAAGTATATACAACTGTCCCAGGCAGTACACCTTGGCTGGCTGGGCAGATCTCTCTTTTTCACGTCCTTCCGTGACGTCATCAACCTCCACAGTTATGACGTCACATTGACAGTAGTTGCCAGTTGGCCCGCTGGGTCTACCGCTACAACCTTTTCAGTGGCACGGACAAGCGGCACCAAAGGTAAATACTACTACTATATATACTATAGGTTTATACACAGGGTTTATAATACTTTAAATAACACAAAATATAATTTAAATATTCAATATTTATTTAATAATTATATAATAACATACAATTTAACAATGTTAAAGTATTTCATACTTAATTTAATTGCTATCATGTTAAAACGTTTTAGTAAAAATAAATAAAGCTATTCATTTCAGTGGAAGATTATTTATGGAAGCAACGTTTTTTATATCTATCGTTATAATTATTGCCTATTTTTGGAACGAAGTTCCTTATCGCGCGTTGTGAAAGGGGGCTAGACGGAAAAAATTCTTACCAAAAGTTGTCACGACACTTTTTCCTATAGTAAGCTATTGTAAGCTGTGCGGCGTGCGCATGTTTCTCTGTCTGTCTCTCTCCCTCTCTGTCTCTGTCTCTCTTATAGAAAGCAAGCAGATATTTTCATTTCTATTTCGCATTGAACAGTGTGGTGTCGCGACGATTATTTTTGTTGAGTGTATACAGGTTTTTTGTATCGAAAGGAACTTCGTTCCATCCGGGTGTCCCTTGTCACCTCTCAAGTTTTTTAATTCGGAGACGCGGGTTTATTAAACTTCTTTGAGTGCTCCGTTTGACAATTACATAAACGACCCTAAATCTAAAGTCATTTATAAATTATAAAAGTCTCATCATCAGTCTCAGTCACTTAACATGAGATTTGATATTACAGCGTTTTTTTAATTAAAAACGATTTAAAAACTGTTAATACTTTGGATTCAACTGTTAGATTAAAATAGACTACTAAATGCTAAATAACACATTGATTCATGTTTGTAAAGTATGAGTGTCACACAATGCCGAAGATACGCGACCGCAGTTCCGCGGCTGATTTTACGTTCCGACGTATTCGGCTTATATAAATTCCGAAATTATGCGGCAAAAAATTCAGTTGTGCAACTTTGTGTGTATTGTATCTCGAGCGCTGTCGTGGTGTCGTGACGTGTTATATAAACGACAGACGCAAAACAGTGATCCTGTTAGTGTTCCGGTAATACTTTGTGGTTCGAAACCCGAAAATGGACTATTTTACAGTAATGTCGGCCGTGTACAATGTGTGCTCTTCAGATTACGTTGCCGCCGAATTGCCGCTGAACTTAAACCCGACCGAAGCTCAGCTGTATTCTTGGACGCAACGTAATTTCGGCATTATGTGTCGTCCATGGGCGTACCGAGGAGGACCTGGAATTTGTTTACCTCCTTAACTACCTACTGCTGTAGATAAAAATATAGTCTTAAAATGTAACGGTTGCCCTTCTCTGGCCCAGAATTTGGGTACGCCCATGGTGTCGTCAGCAATTCAAATAGCATTGCAGGCTTAATCATGTTGAACTTCGATCGTGTTCGTTCGTTCGGCATAGCGTGTTGACACTAATGAGATATATTCGGGCAATATTTAGTCATAACACCTATTTTTTTATGATTAATACATACTTGAACTTTGTGTATTTTTCTTACTTAATGGATACAAACTTAGTTTACGTTTATATATCGTTTACGAATAAATAGTTCGACACAGATCCAGCACAGAGTCTTGGCGGAGCTTGTCTACCATCGCGAACATGCCGTATTTAAGGATTTTTATTCAGAACAAGAATCAATACATAACAAACTCTGTTGCGTTGTTTTAAACTGGTGGTTAAATATGACATTGTTACGGAATTAAATCACACAACACTTTCGAAAAAACTCACTCACGTAGTTTCTAGTATGTATTGATCATTTTAACCGCTGCGTCGATCGAATGGTTAGCGAACATAATCACAAATCGACGGAGCTGTTCGAGTCCCACATGGACAAATGTTTGTGTGATTAAGATAAATGTTTGTATCTCTGGCTTTGGGTACTCATTATGTATGTAAAAGCATTTATATATGTGTTTTATGTATTAATATCGTTGACAAGCAAATAACACAAGCAAATAACTTTGCTTACTTTGGGGTTAGATCAATTCATGTAATTTGTTTACCGATATTATTATTATTCAACAAAAGGGTGCTGTTTCACGAAATAATTGTGTTCATGTTTGTACACATCGGATTGCTGTCACTGGATTTCGTTTCACGCTTCTCCTTGTTGCACATGAGAGATCTTTGTTAAACTCCACTGATATAAAAAAACCCAAGATACACAATCAGTGTCACAAAAACGTCCTCCAAAAATGTCGGTCGCGAAACTGTCAATTTTATTTCTTTTTGTACATTGCTTTGTAAAAACAACTATAAATCTTGCGCTTAAGGTTGGATTTGCAAAGATATATGTTTTTGCCATATCTATAACTATTTAAATGAAATTAGGGACACTTTTGAGTGTCAGTTTTGTTCGGAACTGTGCATCTTGGGTTTTTTATATCAATGTTAAACTCTATTGTATTCCTACGACAATCGCCACTACGCCAACTGACTTTCTCAATGTGGTATACAAAATACATATAACCCACAACATTATCGTTCTAACTCGTTTAATTAAAACCTATAAACAATAAAAGGCACATACTGGCAAGATTACAATTAATTCAACTATAAATATAATTATATTCTTAAATAATCATAGTGTTTTATATTCGAGATAATTATAAAGGAAGACATAGACTTAGCATTTAATATAATGTTAAATATATTGTATTTTTTTCATCTTTGATTTTATGTTAATTATTAATTATAATATCAGAGCAGTATGCTCACGTCAATATTACTGAGTGTAGACACCAGGAGCACAATTTCACAATAAAATGTCTCTGGAACAGCTTTAAAAATATGGCACTGCTGTAGACACTACACTTCTAAATAGACACTACAGTACGTTCGCGTTAAGAATGCAGCGAGTCAAAAGTGATTCGATTGGTTGAAGGGCCAGCGGATAACGATGACTCATAGCATGCTTAACGCGAACGTACTATAACCATTTCATATGCAGGTTGTATGATAAACATTGTACATATTGAAGGATACGATAGCTAATCTGCAACCAATAAAAATAAAATGAAAGGAGAATATTGTTTGACCACGCAGTAAAACTCTATGATATTAGTGAATATTTAAAAAGTATGTTCAACACACGATGTACTAACGAGTCAAATCGCGAGTTCGGTAAATCGCTGTTTGTAAACAATGAACTTCTATATGCTGTGCGTGGGTGTCCATACTAAACATTTTTATTGGAAAATTAAGTCAAAATTTAAGTAACTATCAGAATCGAGTACTGGACAGTGGATAGCCTCTTTCAGTACGTACAACCTTTTACCAGTCAACCTGTATGTGTAGAAATAGCATATGAATTAAAGAATTATTTGAAAAACAAAATACCAAGATAGGAGTAATACTACAAATTAGGGTATCATAGCATATGCCCTGATACTGTGTTCAAATACATTAAATGCAGGACTATACTTACTGTGGCAAAAGCCACTGTTATTTTTTTATATTTCGACTAAAATACGCAAGTGGGACTTGAATCCATGTACCCGACTTGACGCACCTGGACGTTGAAGAGGAATGCATCTTCGGAATGTATTCTTTTAACATAAAGTAACAAGCACTCATATCCATCATATAAATGGCTAGAACTATAATATTATAATATATATTCCATTGGGCCCTATCAAAGAATAACAAATATCATAAGCGTTCTGAAAAGTGTACTTAATATTTTTATGTTAGAAAACTTTAGAAAGTTAGAAGTTACTAAGAAAAACAAAAGTTTCTGTGATATTCAATTGCAGGAACGAAATTCCTTTCGATCAATATAACGTATTATTAAATAAAAATAACAAAATTGTATTACGGTACGTACGGCTTTTAATATTACAGGATATCAAAAAAGTAGATGGGTCTTCTGAAAGAAAGAGACAATCATAACCTATAGATACCAAAGGTGTTAATGGTCCGTTTCTATCCCTGTGGCGAGATGTTAATGCCACTTGCATAAGTTTACCGACTACCCTCCGAACCAGAAAACGACAGTGCCAAGAACAGACCAATTGTTCTGGCAACGCTCTGAGTAATGCCAACCGAAACGCAAGAATTAGTACCAACCAATCCAGTGAGCTGAAAACACACGCGTCAAAATACCGATGTTGAATTAGCCAATCGTGACACCGTGGTCCTTTTATATAGGCTTCGTATGTGTCGATGGTTATCAATGTGAGGCCAGGGTTGCCCATCACATTGATCGGTAGTATTCCATCTGACAGTTTTAGCTGTTAATATTTTAAAAATAGTTATTGGTCAATGGTCATCGATTTGAGGCCAGGGTTGCTCATCACATCGATCGGTTGTGTATCATTTATCGGTTTTGTTCGTTGTCTGTTTTGTAGGTTGTTATTGTTGCTGACATGTTGTGTTGTACCTTGTTATGGTCTTGCATGAGTAGTCGAGCCTAGTTGTTGGCTACGCCTATGTTAAGCAATTTGTGTTTTCCTTCTGAAAGTTAGTTTTCCACCATTGCATGCATAGTCGCATCTCATGGCTATGGCTATGTTAATGGTCGGACTTTTAAAGGAAGAATGGGTTGTTGTGACGCAGCGAGGGTGCTGTGCGTTGCAACCGGTCGTATTCCCAGTTTTCTCCTTTATTATTGGTTGTTGTATGTTAGTGGTGTTAGGCCAGCTTAAACTTGTACTTTGGATTAGATTGGTGTAATCTTATCTATCCTCTCGTTTAGTTTACTTATTAAATAATTTTGTTCTTCAGGCTTAACTTGAAGAAAAAAAATTCCTAGCAGGGGGGAATTGTAACGTGTGTAACAAGCTACATAAATCTTAGCTACAGATATACCAGAATTAATTATTATTTGTTTTTTGAAAGAAAAAAAAGAAATTTTCTATTTTAAACTTGTGTGAATTTTGATTCGTTTTCCCTTCATACGTTGTATCTGGTTTAGTTACATTAAGACAAACATGCCTAGGCAGTAGGCACTAAATAATAAAATATATTTTATGCCTGTTTTAATTTTAAAAAGGAACTAGGTACGAATAGGTTCAACACAGCTAATATTTAACTTAGTATTTCTAGCGTAAATGGAATCATCCTCTTCACAATGATCGAACTTGAATAATTAAATTTTAACAACATTTTACACTAACCAACATAGTTGAATTATTCTTCTGTATTTGGCGATTTGGGACACATAATAATTACGTAATGCATAGGTACGTACCATTGTTGACATTTGATGACATTGTTATTAGTAGTCAAACACAACCACGCCACGCGTACATCCGTATCTATAGGTATATGATTTTTGTACGGGCAACAGCTTGTCGACAGTGCCGTACATCACGTTTGGCATTGTCAGCGTATATGTTGCCACGCGTTATTATAATTTACATATTTTAACCAGTTCGCGTCAAGCCGCCAATCGGTTCGCGTGCTCACCTAACCATACCATTCAACCATTTTTACCATTAAACCATTTTAGTATAAGTTAAGCTTTCAATAAACATAATATTGAACTTAACTTGTATTTTACTCTGTACGGAACCAAACCACCGTACATTGTGGTCCTTCAGCCTTTTATCGAACCAGTGACCAATAAATTTAACCATTTGAAAGATTCATAACCATTGTGATCTTCAACCTTTTCAAACCAGCGACCAAATATATATAAGATATAAAACCATTGAGATCCTTAGGATTCCTAAACCAATTACCTAACCAGTATAGTCCCACGTGTGAGCAACGTGGTCTTTCGTTCCTTGACGTAAGGAGAGACCGGCGCGCTGTGAAACCGTACACGTGTTAGTTGCGTCTTAACCACTTTAACCAATTAAGTCGCGTGTGTCGTGTAACCAATTGACCAGAACCGAACCAGAGTTCCAATTTTGACCAAAGTGTTTGTGTGTGGAGTATAACCTGTTCACCAGACCAGCGACGCTACCAGCGACTACCATCGGGGACGACTTCTGAAGACAAACCAGGTCACCACGTGCCAGTCTTCAAGTAAGATATTTCCTTTTTACCACTTTTTACCACTCTATTAACCATTAAAATGCCCGCAACCATGGAGGCTCTATTAACCACCCAGAACCAAATCATGTCTGCGATTAACACGCTGTGTGTTAATTTCAAGAAGGACGGGCCCGAACGTAAGACGCCCGCCTATATCGAAAAACGCCTCAATACTTTGGAATCGTACTGGAATGAATTCCAAACTAACCATACCAGGCTCTGCGCCGAGTTCGAAGATTTTAACCACCGCTATTTTTTTAAATAAATAAAAGATCTGGATTTCCTTACTCCATCCCATTTTCTAGGCAGTGGACCAACATTGACCATTGTTGAGTCTGAACACGATCTGAGAACCAGATGGCAGTTAGTACAGAAAATTTACCAAGACGTGTGGAAGAGATGGAGAACTGAGTACCTTACACAGCTGAACACTAGGTCTAAGTGGCAACGTTCACAACCAAATTTAAATGAAGGAGATATCGTTATTATTCACGACGCTAACCTGCCACCGGGTAAGTGGGCTCTCGGTCGAGTCGTGCAGCTACATCCGGGGCAAGATGGGCTAACTAGAGTAGTCTCTGTAAAAACTAAGAATGGCGTTATGAAACGACCAATAGTTAAGTTATCCCTTTTACCAATTAAAAATACCAGTGAAGAAGGAGACAGTAACCAAATACTTCAAAATGCCGAGCATAACCAGCCGAATAACCAGTCTAATGACAATAATTTACCAAAACCAAAACGGCGAGCTAAAAAGGCATTTTTCATTTATTTACCATGACACTTATGTTGTTTACTTTTTTATTCTCACCAGCCACGTGTGCATACAACGCAATAAACTTTAACGATAGTCAAAGTTTATATTTTGATAAAATATCTACCATGCGATTAGTTCAAGACGAGTGGAAGCTGGTAGTATATTATGATTTACGACCATATTGGCAGGGCAAACTGTTATCCAAATATATAGATCATATGGAATATCTCTGCAAACAATCACCAGTTAAAATCCATTGCGAATCCATTTTAATACAATTACGGCACAGCTATACAGAGTTAATGCATTATAATAGCATTTTGTCGACGCAGCAGTTCCCATACGGGCACGCGCGGCGCAGACGCGGCCTTATCAATGTTGTGGGTAATGTTGCACACGCTCTATTCGGTGTACTCGATGACCAATTCGCTGAACAGTATATTAAGGACATTGGTTTAATTAGAGAAAAACAAAACCATCTTGCTGCTCTATGGAAAAACCAGACATCTGTAGTAGAGGCAGAATATAATGTATTGAAGAGGATGCAAGGCTCTATTGATAAACAACATAAGATATTTACACACTACATTAACCAATTAGAAAATACCACCTACGATGTTAAAAGTCAACTGAAAGACGTGGAAGCGACCAATGAGTTTTTGTTATGCTCCATGGCAGCTAACAGCTTGCAGTCTAATTTGAAGAATATGCAGGATGTTTAACTAGATACAGTTTCGGAAGTGTATTTTGGGAAATTCAACATTCATCTTTTGAAACCGGACCAGCTTTTAGAGGAGTTAAATCTTATTTCAGGGAAATTGTCTAATGAATTAAGGTTACCAATTGAAAATCCTCACATAGAATTAACCAAAATTTACCATTTGCTTAAGGTTAGAGCCAAGATGATGAAAGATTATTTTATTTTTGAAATTAGAATACCATTAGTGAGTAGAGATAATTTCCAAGTATATAGAATTTATCCTATCCCAAGACGGATTGACAAAACCATGGTCACCCTAGTTCCAGTTTCAGATTACATAGCGATCAACTTACGAAGAGACTCATTCATGACCATATCGCAATTAGAATTGCATAAGTGTATTCAATTAGATTTAGAAATACAACTTTGTCTTCTACAGAAACCAATCTCACATATGAGTCATGATGACATCTTGTGCTCCAAAGACCAGGAGACGAAGCGGTGCAGAACCAAAACTGCAAGGTGTCAAGACTGGTGGTCTCAGTTAAATGATGTGAACACTTACTTTTTCTTTTGCTGCGACTCTTGTCCAGTGCGCATCATCTGTGATGAACAAATATTTTCCAAAAATCTAAATAGTAGCGGTATCACGAAGCTGGGTCCAGACTGTATACTGAAAGGAAACGACATAACCATTTATGCTCAGAGACAGCATAATAATACTTTAACCATCAAGACAGATATACCAGCAATAGACATTCTACCCATCAACCACATTTTTAACCAGAACAGAACGTCCGTGTCGCTGAATTCGGAGCCAGCGTCAGTAGCGGGTGGTTACGATCACGATCTAGACGATATAGGCGTTTTGATAAAACAAATGCGTTCAGAGAGTGGTCTAAAGAGTGGTATATCTTATCACTCGGTTCACCATTACGTCGCGATATACGTGGTGGCGGGTGTGCTGGTGGCCGGGGCTGGTGCCCGCGCCTCAGCCGCCGCCGAGACTCCAACGCGCCGGCAGCAGCTGGCGCAGCGCCAGCGCCTGCCAGGCCGGACCCACCGCGCCCTGAACCGCGGGGTCTGGCGAACGCAGCGTTTGTGTACAGTGTTAGTGACCAGTGTGTAAGTGTAGTTGACCATGGGCAATCTAGTGTTAAGTGTAGTGGTAAAGTGAAAGACCAGTCCACTTCTCCCGTAGTGCATAAGCAAAATTTTAGTGATTATTGTGATAGAGACGCTAGAGTGCCATTAGAATAAGCAAATATTGTTTATCACCTTGTCTCACGTCACTCACTAAATATTCAACCATTTATTTTTTGTACCATTTTCACCATCATTCTTATTCTCTCGCGGTGGCAGCATGTATGGGCAACAGCTTGTCGACAGTGCCGTACATCACGTTTGGCATTGTCAGCGTATATGTCGCCACGCGTTATTATAATTTACATATTTTAACCAGTTCGCGTCAAGCCGCCAATCGGTTCGCGTGCTCACCTAACCATACCATTCAACCATTTTTACCATTAAACCATTTTAGTATAAGTTAAGCTTTCAATAAACATAATATTGAACTTAACTTGTATTTTACTCTGTACGGAACCAAACCACCGTACAATTTTATTTTATTTTAAGAGATAATTAGGTCAAAAAACATGGTTATATGTCTCAAAGATATTTGGACTCAAAATCGAATATTTAGTACACTTATTCAATATGTACCACAGGTAAAAAAATTGCCTGTATAAATATGAAGGATTTTAATATTGTAAATGCATTAAAAGACAAGTATTCAAGTTGCGTAAGATGCAAGACTATTGCGCGTTTGGTTGGCGCATTTAAAAATCAAATTATGGCAAAATCTGATTTGTCGCAAGGCGTAAGCTATATCGTACATAAATAGTTAAAGTACTTCCGTGGTTATGATACCCATCTCATAAATATATATCAAGAAAATTATTACTACACAACTGTGAACAAGGGTCTAGCCCTCTTAGTCTTATGGCTCATACAAATGACTCATCCATCTAGCTAAACTTGACACCTCCTTTAAGTCAGTCATGGACGCAGACATAGCGAAAGGAATCTTGTTCCAACCGGATGCCCATAAGACACCTTTTATTTAATATCTAACACCGTCTTTTTTCTATAGCGGTATAGCTGAGGTCACGTGAAAGTCCTTGGAAGTTCGCAAATTGTTTTTTTATTTGAGTATCGAACATTGTCTAAAATTCAAATACAACTTTGATTGTATTTTACATATAAACAATAATTGTGAGAGTTATTTTTAATGTGATTGTAACCTAATCCCCTTCAACCCCTTGGTCATGTGGAAGCTGTCGTGTCGCACCATTCGGTGTATTGTTCAGTCTTATCTCGTTGCTCGTGGTATTCACATTCGTTGGCCGTCGAACATAACTGTAGTTCGGTGGTGTTACGCAACACAGTCGTGATCTGTAATGTGAGCCCGCAAATTAATTAAAATTTAAAAGTTGAAACAATTTTTTATTGTAAATACAATTTAAATATATCTAATTAATTAAGCAAAATATTGTTCGTTTCTCTTGAAGATGCTTCGATTGCGAAGTTAAACGTAAATTGGGTGCGTATACAGTGTACTTCTGTTTTGTTGACGTGGTGGAAAGTATGGTGGACGGGGTAGATAGTAGGCTAGTTGACTAAATTTCAAAAACTGTTTAATAAATACCTTATTAGGTATATTACCAAAAAAACATTTTTTCTAAATATCTTACATCTATACTAAAATTTCACGTTTTTAATAGTAAACAAGCAGAAAGAATCCAGAAGAAATCCTTGTAGAGTCTAGAATAAAAGACATGTCATTATTTCAGTATTTACATATGTATTTGAATGTATTAAAATCGTTTACTTATACCACAAGCAAATAACTTGCTTGCTTTGGGGTTAGGTTAGGGAATATTTATTATTTATTAATTAACTCACCGGCAGTCGGTAATTAAACTAGGCTAATTGCTGCTCAGCTATGGTGCCGGTTTCTGCCGGTTGGCGAGTAGCCGGCGCAGGTGTAGTAACGCGTGTGCACGTGGGTGTGTATGTGTGTGTGTTTAAGTATGTGTGTGTGCGTAAGTATGTGTGTGTGTGTGTGTGTGTGTGCGTAAGTGTGTGTGTGTGTGTGTGTATGTGTGTGAACCGTATGTGGCGTCGGCGAGCAGGCGGCGCAGGTGTGTGTGTGTGTACCGTGTGTGGTGTCGGCGAGCAGGCGGCGCAGGTGTGTGTGTGTACCGTATGTGGCGTCGGCGAGCAGGCGGCGCAGGTGTGTGTGTGTACCGTGTGCGGTGTCGGCGAGCAGGCGGCGCAGGTGTGTGTGTGTACCGTGTGCGGTGTCGGCGAGCAGGCGGCGCAGGTGTGTGTGTGTACCGTGTGCGGTGTCGGCGAGCAGGCGGCGCAGGTGTGTGTGTGTACCGTATGTGGCGTCGGCGAGCAGGCGGCGCAGGTGTGTGTGTGTACCGTGTGCGGTGTCGGCGAGCAGGCGGCGCAGGTGTGTGTGTGTACCGTGTGCGGTGTCGGCGAGCAGGCGGCGCAGGTGTGTGTGTGTACCGTGTGCGGTGTCGGCGAGCAGGCGGCGCAGGTGTGTGTGTGTACCGTGTGCGGTGTCGGCGAGCAGGCGGCGCAGGTGTGTGTGTGTACCGTATGTGGCGTCGGCGAGCAGGCGGCGCAGGTGTGTGTGTGTACCGTGTGCGGTGTCGGCGAGCAGGCGGCGCAGGTGTGTGTGTGTACCGTGTGCGGTGTCGGCGAGCAGGCGGCGCAGGTGTGTGTGTGTGTACCGTGTGCGGTGTCGGCGAGCAGGCGGCGCAGGTGTGTGTGTGTACCGTATGTGGCGTCGGCGAGCAGGCGGCGCAGGTGTGTGTGTGTACCGTGTGCGGTGTCGGCGAGCAGGCGGCGCAGGTGTGTGTGTGTACCGTATGTGGCGTCGGCGAGCAGGCGGCGCAGGTGTGTGTGTGTGTACCGTGTGCGGTGTCGGCGAGCAGGCGGCGCAGGTGTGTGTGTGTACCGTGTGCGGTGTCGGCGAGCAGGCGGCGCAGGTGTGTGTGTGTACCGTGTGCGGTGTCGGCGAGCAGGCGGCGCAGGTGTGTGTGTGTACCGTACGTGGCGTCGGCGAGCAGGCGGCGCAGGTGTGTGTGTGTGTACCGTGTGCGGTGTCGGCGAGCAGGCGGCGCAGGTGTGTGTGTGTACCGTATGTGGCGTCGGCGAGCAGGCGGCGCAGGTGTGTGTGTGTGTACCGTGTGTGGTGTCGGCGAGCAGGCGGCGCAGGTGTGTGTGTGTACCGTGTGCGGTGTCGGCGAGCAGGCGGCGCAGGTGTGTGTGTGTGTACCGTGTGCGGTGTCGGCGAGCAGGCGGCGCAGGTGTGTGTGTGTACCGTGTGCGGTGTCGGCGAGCAGGCGGCGCAGGTGTGTGTGTGTACCGTATGTGGCGTCGGCGAGCAGGCGGCGCAGGTGTGTGTGTGTGTACCGTGTGCGGTGTCGGCGAGCAGGCGGCGCAGGTGTGTGTGTGTGTACCGTGTGCGGTGTCGGCGAGCAGGCGGCGCAGGTGTGTGTGTGTACCGTATGTGGCGTCGGCGAGCAGGCGGCGCAGGTGTGTGTGTGTGTACCGTGTGCGGTGTCGGCGAGCAGGCGGCGCAGGTGTGTGTGTGTACCGTGTGCGGTGTCGGCGAGCAGGCGGCGCAGGTGTGTGTGTGTGTACCGTGTGTGGTGTCGGCGAGCAGGCGGCGCAGGTGTGTGTGTGTACCGTGTGCGGTGTCGGCGAGCAGGCGGCGCAGGTGTGTGTGTGTACCGTGTGCGGTGTCGGCGAGCAGGCGGCGCAGGTGTGTGTGTGTGTACCGTGTGCGGTGTCGGCGAGCAGGCGGCGCAGGTGTGTGTGTGTACCGTGTGCGGTGTCGGCGAGCAGGCGGCGCAGGTGTGTGTGTGTGTACCGTGTGCGGTGTCGGCGAGCAGGCGGCGCAGGTGTGTGTGTGTGTGTACCGTGTGCGGTGTCGGCGAGCAGGCGGCGCAGGTGTGTGTGTGTACCGTATGTGGCGTCGGCGAGCAGGCGGCGCAGGTGTGTGTGTGTGTGTACCGTGTGCGGTGTCGGCGAGCAGGCGGCGCAGGTGTGTGGTGTACCGTATGTGGCGTCGGCGAGCAGGCGGCGCAGGTGTGTGTGTGTGTACCGTGTGCGGTGTCGGCGAGCAGGCGGCGCAGGTGTGTGGTGTACCGTATGTGGCGTCGGCGAGCAGGCGGCGCAGGTGTGTGTGTGTACCGTGTGCGGTGTCGGCGAGCAGGCGGCGCAGGTGTGTGTGTGTGTACCGTGTGCGGTGTCGGCGAGCAGGCGGCGCAGGTGTGTGTGTGTACCGTATGTGGCGTCGGCGAGCAGGCGGCGCAGGTGTGTGTGTGTGTACCGTGTGCGGTGTCGGCGAGCAGGCGGCGCAGGTGTGTGTGTGTGTACCGTGTGCGGTGTCGGCGAGCAGGCGGCGCAGGTGTGTGTGTGTACCGTGTGCGGTGTCGGCGAGCAGGCGGCGCAGGTGTGTGTGTGTACCGTATGTGGCGTCGGCGAGCAGGCGGCGCAGGTGTGTGTGTGTGTACCGTGTGCGGTGTCGGCGAGCAGGCGGCGCAGGTGTGTGTGTGTGTACCGTGTGCGGTGTCGGCGAGCAGGCGGCGCAGGTGTGTGTGTGTACCGTGTGCGGTGTCGGCGAGCAGGCGGCGCAGGTGTGTGTGTGTGTACCGTGTGTGGTGTCGGCGAGCAGGCGGCGCAGGTGTGTGTGTGTACCGTGTGCGGTGTCGGCGAGCAGGCGGCGCAGGTGTGTGTGTGTACCGTGTGCGGTGTCGGCGAGCAGGCGGCGCAGGTGTGTGTGTGTACCGTGTGCGGTGTCGGCGAGCAGGCGGCGCAGGTGTGTGTGTGTACCGTGTGCGGTGTCGGCGAGCAGGCGGCGCAGGTGTGTGTGTGTACCGTGTGCGGTGTCGGCGAGCAGGCGGCGCAGGTGTGTGTGTGTACCGTGTGCGGTGTCGGCGAGCAGGCGGCGCAGGTGTGTGTGTGTACCGTGTGCGGTGTCGGCGAGCAGGCGGCGCAGGTGTGTGTGTGTACCGTGTGCGGTGTCGGCGAGCAGGCGGCGCAGGTGTGTGTGTGTGTGTACCGTGTGCGGTGTCGGCGAGCAGTCGGCGCAGGTGTGTGTGTGTACCGTGTGCGGTGTCGGCGAGCAGGCGGCGCAGGTGTGTGTGTGTACCGTGTGCGGTGTCGGCGAGCAGGCGGCGCAGGTGTGTGTGTGTGTACCGTGTGCGGTGTCGGCGAGCAGGCGGCGCAGGTGTGTGTGTGTACCGTGTGCGGTGTCGGCGAGCAGGCGGCGCAGGTGTGTGTGTGTGTACCGTGTGCGGTGTCGGCGAGCAGGCGGCGCAGGTGTGTGTGTGTACCGTGTGCGGTGTCGGCGAGCAGGCGGCGCAGGTGTGTGTGTGTACCGTGTGCGGTGTCGGCGAGCAGGCGGCGCAGGTGTGTGTGTGTACCGTGTGCGGTGTCGGCGAGCAGGCGGCGCAGGTGTGTGTGTGTGTACCGTGTGCGGTGTCGGCGAGCAGGCGGCGCAGGTGTGTGTGTGTACCGTGTGCGGTGTCGGCGAGCAGGCGGCGCAGGTGTGTGTGTGTGTACCGTGTGCGGTGTCGGCGAGCAGGCGGCGCAGGTGTGTGTGTGTGTGTACCGTGTGCGGTGTCGGCGAGCAGGCGGCGCAGGTGTGTGTGTGTACCGTATGTGGCGTCGGCGAGCAGGCGGCGCAGGTGTGTGTGTGTGTGTACCGTGTGCGGTGTCGGCGAGCAGGCGGCGCAGGTGTGTGGTGTACCGTATGTGGCGTCGGCGAGCAGGCGGCGCAGGTGTGTGTGTGTGTACCGTGTGCGGTGTCGGCGAGCAGGCGGCGCAGGTGTGTGGTGTACCGTATGTGGCGTCGGCGAGCAGGCGGCGCAGGTGTGTGTGTGTACCGTGTGCGGTGTCGGCGAGCAGGCGGCGCAGGTGTGTGTGTGTGTACCGTGTGCGGTGTCGGCGAGCAGGCGGCGCAGGTGTGTGTGTGTACCGTATGTGGCGTCGGCGAGCAGGCGGCGCAGGTGTGTGTGTGTGTACCGTGTGCGGTGTCGGCGAGCAGGCGGCGCAGGTGTGTGTGTGTACCGTATGTGGCGTCGGCGAGGAGGCGGCGCAGGTGTGTGTGTGTGTACCGTGTGCGGTGTCGGCGAGCAGGCGGCGCAGGTGTGTGTGTGTACCGTGTGCGGTGTCGGCGAGCAGGCGGCGCAGGTGTGTGTGTGTGTACCGTGTGCGGTGTCGGCGAGCAGGCGGCGCAGGTGTGTGTGTGTACCGTATGTGGCGTCGGCGAGCAGGCGGCGCAGGTGTGTGTGTGTGTACCGTGTGCGGTGTCGGCGAGCAGGCGGCGCAGGTGTGTGTGTGTGTGTACCGTGTGCGGTGTCGGCGAGCAGGCGGCGCAGGTGTGTGTGTGTACCGTATGTGGCGTCGGCGAGCAGGCGGCGCAGGTGTGTGTGTGTGTGTACCGTGTGCGGTGTCGGCGAGCAGGCGGCGCAGGTGTGTGGTGTACCGTATGTGGCGTCGGCGAGCAGGCGGCGCAGGTGTGTGTGTGTGTACCGTGTGCGGTGTCGGCGAGCAGGCGGCGCAGGTGTGTGGTGTACCGTATGTGGCGTCGGCGAGCAGGCGGCGCAGGTGTGTGTGTGTACCGTGTGCGGTGTCGGCGAGCAGGCGGCGCAGGTGTGTGTGTGTGTACCGTGTGCGGTGTCGGCGAGCAGGCGGCGCAGGTGTGTGTGTGTACCGTATGTGGCGTCGGCGAGCAGGCGGCGCAGGTGTGTGTGTGTGTACCGTGTGCGGTGTCGGCGAGCAGGCGGCGCAGGTGTGTGTGTGTACCGTATGTGGCGTCGGCGAGGAGGCGGCGCAGGTGTGTGTGTGTGTACCGTGTGCGGTGTCGGCGAGCAGGCGGCGCAGGTGTGTGTGTGTACCGTGTGCGGTGTCGGCGAGCAGGCGGCGCAGGTGTGTGTGTGTGTACCGTGTGCGGTGTCGGCGAGCAGGCGGCGCAGGTGTGTGTGTGTACCGTATGTGGCGTCGGCGAGCAGGCGGCGCAGGTGTGTGTGTGTGTACCGTGTGCGGTGTCGGCGAGCAGGCGGCGCAGGTGTGTGGTGTACCGTATGTGGCGTCGGCGAGCAGGCGGCGCAGGTGTGTGTGTGTGTGTACCGTGTGCGGTGTCGGCGAGCAGGCGGCGCAGGTGTGTGTGTGTGTACCGTGTGCGGTGTCGGCGAGCAGGCGGCGCAGGTGTGTGTGTGTACCGTATGTGGCGTCGGCGAGCAGGCGGCGCAGGTGTGTGTGTGTGTACTGTGTGCGGTGTCGGCGAGCAGGCGGCGCAGGTGTGTGTGTGTACCGTATGTGGCGTCGGCGAGCAGGCGGCGCAGGTGTGTGTGTGTGTGTACCGTGTGCGGTGTCGGCGAGCAGGCGGCGCAGGTGTGTGTGTGTACCGTGTGCGGTGTCGGCGAGCAGGCGGCGCAGGTGTGTGTGTGTGTACCGTGTGCGGTGTCGGCGAGCAGGCGGCGCAGGTGTGTGTGTGTGTACCGTGTGCGGTGTCGGCGAGCAGGCGGCGCAGGTGTGTGTGTGTACCGTATGTGGCGTCGGCGAGCAGGCGGCGCAGGTGTGTGTGTGTGTACCGTGTGCGGTGTCGGCGAGCAGGCGGCGCAGGTGTGTGGTGTACCGTATGTGGCGTCGGCGAGCAGGCGGCGCAGGTGTGTGTGTGTGTGTACCGTGTGCGGTGTCGGCGAGCAGGCGGCGCAGGTGTGTGTGTGTACCGTGTGCGGTGTCGGCGAGCAGGCGGCGCAGGTGTGTGTGTGTACCGTGTGCGGTGTCGGCGAGCAGGCGGCGCAGGTGTGTGTGTGTGTACCGTGTGCGGTGTCGGCGAGCAGGCGGCGCAGGTGTGTGTGTGTGTACCGTATGTGGCGTCGGCGAGCAGGCGGCGCAGGTGTGTGTGTGTGTACCGTGTGCGGTGTCGGCGAGCAGGCGGCGCAGGTGTGTGTGTGTACCGTATGTGGCGTCGGCGAGCAGGCGGCGCAGGTGTGTGTGTGTGTACCGTGTGCGGTGTCGGCGAGCAGGCGGCGCAGGTGTGTGTGTGTACCGTGTGCGGTGTCGGCGAGCAGGCGGCGCAGGTGTGTGTGTGTGTACCGTGTGCGGTGTCGGCGAGCAGGCGGCGCAGGTGTGTGTGTGTGTGTACCGTGTGTGGCGTCGGCGAGCAGGCGGCGCAGGTGTGTGTGTGTGTACCGTGTGCGGTGTCGGCGAGCAGGCGGCGCAGGTGTGTGTGTGTGTACCGTATGTGGCGTCGGCGAGCAGGCGGCGCAGGTGTGTGTGTGTGTACCGTGTGCGGTGTCGGCGAGCAGGCGGCGCAGGTGTGTGTGTGTACCGTATGTGGCGTCGGCGAGCAGGCGGCGCAGGTGTGCGTGTGTGTACCGTGTGCGGTGTCGGCGAGCAGGCGGCGCAGGTGTGTGTGTGTACCGTATGTGGCGTCGGCGAGCAGGCGGCGCAGGTGTGTGTGTGTGTACCGTGTGCGGTGTCGGCGAGCAGGCGGCGCAGGTGTGTGTGTGTACCGTATGTGGCGTCGGCGAGCAGGCGGCGCAGGTGTGTGTGTGTGTACCGTGTGCGGTGTCGGCGAGCAGGCGGCGCAGGTGTGTGTGTGTACCGTGTGCGGTGTCGGCGAGCAGGCGGCGCAGGTGTGTGTGTGTGTACCGTGTGCGGTGTCGGCGAGCAGGCGGCGCAGGTGTGTGTGTGTACCGTATGTGGCGTCGGCGAGCAGGCGGCGCAGGTGTGTGTGTGTGTACCGTGTGCGGTGTCGGCGAGCAGGCGGCGCAGGTGTGTGGTGTACCGTATGTGGCGTCGGCGAGCAGGCGGCGCAGATGTGTGTGTGTGTACCGTGTGCGGTGTCGGCGAGCAGGCGGCGCAGGTGTGTGTGTGTGTACCGTGTGCGGTGTCGGCGAGCAGGCGGCGCAGGTGTGTGTGTGTACCGTATGTGGCGTCGGCGAGCAGGCGGCGCAGGTGTGTGTGTGTGTACCGTGTGCGGTGTCGGCGAGCAGGCGGCGCAGGTGTGTGTGTGTGTACCGTGTGCGGTGTCGGCGAGCAGGCGGCGCAGGTGTGTGTGTGTGTACCGTGTGCGGTGTCGGCGAGCAGGCGGCGCAGGTGTGTGTGTGTACCGTATGTGGCGTCGGCGAGCAGGCGGCGCAGGTGTGTGTGTGTGTACCGTGTGCGGTGTCGGCGAGCAGGCGGCGCAGGTGTGTGTGTGTGTACCGTGTGCGGTGTCGGCGAGCAGGCGGCGCAGGTGTGTGTGTGTACCGTATGTGGCGTCGGCGAGCAGGCGGCGCAGGTGTGTGTGTGTGTACCGTGTGCGGTGTCGGCGAGCAGGCGGCGCAGGTGTGTGTGTGTACCGTATGTGGCGTCGGCGAGCAGGCGGCGCAGGTGTGTGTGTGTACCGTGTGCGGTGTCGGCGAGCAGGCGGCGCAGGTGTGTGTGTGTGTACCGTGTGCGGTGTCGGCGAGCAGGCGGCGCAGGTGTGTGTGTGTACCGTGTGCGGTGTCGGCGAGCAGGCGGCGCAGGTGTGTGTGTGTACCGCGTGCGGTGTCGGCGAGCAGGCGGCGCAGGTGTGTGTGTGTACCGTGTGCGGTGTCGGCGAGCAGGCGGCGCAGGTGTGTGTGTGTACCGTGTGCGGTGTCGGCGAGCAGGCGGCGCAGGTGTGTGTGTGTGTGTACCGTGTGCGGTGTCGGCGAGCAGGCGGCGCAGGTGTGTGTGTGTACCGTGTGCGGTGTCGGCGAGCAGGCGGCGCAGGTGTGTGTGTGTACCGTGTGCGGTGTCGGCGAGCAGGCGGCGCAGGTGTGTGTGTGTGTACCGTGTGCGGTGTCGGCGAGCAGGCGGCGCAGGTGTGTGTGTGTACCGTGTGCGGTGTCGGCGAGCAGGCGGCGCAGGTGTGTGTGTGTACCGTGTGCGGTGTCGGCGAGCAGGCGGCGCAGGTGTGTGTGTGTGTACCGTGTGCGGTGTCGGCGAGCAGGCGGCGCAGGTGTGTGTGTGTACCGTGTGCGGTGTCGGCGAGCAGGCGGCGCAGGTGTGTATGTGTACCGTGTGCGGTGTCGGCGAGCAGGCGGCGCAGGTGTGTGTGTGTGTACCGTATGTGGCGTCGGCGAGCAGGCGGCGCAGGTGTGTGTGTGTGTACCGTGTGCGGTGTCGGCGAGCAGGCGGCGCAGGTGTGTGTGTGTGTACCGTGTGCGGTGTCGGCGAGCAGGCGGCGCAGGTGTGTGTGTGTACCGTGTGCGGTGTCGGCGAGCAGGCGGCGCAGGTGTGTGTGTGTGTGTACCGTGTGCGGTGTCGGCGAGCAGGCGGCGCAGGTGTGTGTGTGTACCGTGTGCGGTGTCGGCGAGCAGGCGGCGCAGGTGTGTGTGTGTACCGTATGTGGCGTCGGCGAGCAGGCGGCGCAGGTGTGTGTGTGTGTACCGTGTGTGGTGTCGGCGAGCAGGCGGCGCAGGTGTGTGTGTGTACCGTGTGCGGTGTCGGCGAGCAGGCGGCGCAGGTGTGTGTGTGTGTGTACCGTGTGCGGTGTCGGCGAGCAGGCGGCGCAGGTGTGTGTGTGTACCGTGTGCGGTGTCGGCGAGCAGGCGGCGCAGGTGTGTGTGTGTACCGTATGTGGCGTCGGCGAGCAGGCGGCGCAGGTGTGTGTGTGTGTACCGTGTGCGGTGTCGGCGAGCAGGCGGCGCAGGTGTGTGTGTGTGTACCGTGTGCGGTGTCGGCGAGCAGGCGGCGCAGGTGTGTGTGTGTACCGTATGTGGCGTCGGCGAGCAGGCGGCGCAGGTGTGTGTGTGTGTACCGTGTGCGGTGTCGGCGAGCAGGCGGCGCAGGTGTGTGTGTGTACCGTATGTGGCGTCGGCGAGCAGGCGGCGCAGGTGTGTGTGTGTGTGTACCGTGTGCGGTGTCGGCGAGCAGGCGGCGCAGGTGTGTGTGTGTACCGTGTGCGGTGTCGGCGAGCAGGCGGCGCAGGTGTGTGTGTGTGTACCGTGTGTGGTGTCGGCGAGCAGGCGGCGCAGGTGTGTGTGTGTACCGTGTGCGGTGTCGGCGAGCAGGCGGCGCAGGTGTGTGTGTGTACCGTGTGCGGTGTCGGCGAGCAGGCGGCGCAGGTGTGTGTGTGTGTACCGTGTGCGGTGTCGGCGAGCAGGCGGCGCAGGTGTGTGTGTGTACCGTGTGCGGTGTCGGCGAGCAGGCGGCGCAGGTGTGTGTGTGTGTACCGTGTGCGGTGTCGGCGAGCAGGCGGCGCAGGTGTGTGTGTGTGTGTACCGTGTGCGGTGTCGGCGAGCAGGCGGCGCAGGTGTGTGTGTGTACCGTATGTGGCGTCGGCGAGCAGGCGGCGCAGGTGTGTGTGTGTGTGTACCGTGTGCGGTGTCGGCGAGCAGGCGGCGCAGGTGTGTGTGTGTACCGTATGTGGCGTCGGCGAGCAGGCGGCGCAGGTGTGTGTGTGTGTACCGTGTGCGGTGTCGGCGAGCAGGCGGCGCAGGTGTGTGGTGTACCGTATGTGGCGTCGGCGAGCAGGCGGCGCAGGTGTGTGTGTGTACCGTGTGCGGTGTCGGCGAGCAGGCGGCGCAGGTGTGTGTGTGTGTACCGTGTGCGGTGTCGGCGAGCAGGCGGCGCAGGTGTGTGTGTGTACCGTATGTGGCGTCGGCGAGCAGGCGGCGCAGGTGTGTGTGTGTGTACCGTGTGCGGTGTCGGCGAGCAGGCGGCGCAGGTGTGTGTGTGTGTACCGTGTGCGGTGTCGGCGAGCAGGCGGCGCAGGTGTGTGTGTGTACCGTGTGCGGTGTCGGCGAGCAGGCGGCGCAGGTGTGTGTGTGTACCGTATGTGGCGTCGGCGAGCAGGCGGCGCAGGTGTGTGTGTGTGTACCGTGTGCGGTGTCGGCGAGCAGGCGGCGCAGGTGTGTGTGTGTGTACCGTGTGCGGTGTCGGCGAGCAGGCGGCGCAGGTGTGTGTGTGTACCGTGTGCGGTGTCGGCGAGCAGGCGGCGCAGGTGTGTGTGTGTGTACCGTGTGTGGTGTCGGCGAGCAGGCGGCGCAGGTGTGTGTGTGTACCGTGTGCGGTGTCGGCGAGCAGGCGGCGCAGGTGTGTGTGTGTACCGTGTGCGGTGTCGGCGAGCAGGCGGCGCAGGTGTGTGTGTGTACCGTGTGCGGTGTCGGCGAGCAGGCGGCGCAGGTGTGTGTGTGTACCGTGTGCGGTGTCGGCGAGCAGGCGGCGCAGGTGTGTGTGTGTACCGTGTGCGGTGTCGGCGAGCAGGCGGCGCAGGTGTGTGTGTGTACCGTGTGCGGTGTCGGCGAGCAGGCGGCGCAGGTGTGTGTGTGTACCGTGTGCGGTGTCGGCGAGCAGGCGGCGCAGGTGTGTGTGTGTACCGTGTGCGGTGTCGGCGAGCAGGCGGCGCAGGTGTGTGTGTGTGTGTACCGTGTGCGGTGTCGGCGAGCAGTCGGCGCAGGTGTGTGTGTGTACCGTGTGCGGTGTCGGCGAGCAGGCGGCGCAGGTGTGTGTGTGTACCGTGTGCGGTGTCGGCGAGCAGGCGGCGCAGGTGTGTGTGTGTGTACCGTGTGCGGTGTCGGCGAGCAGGCGGCGCAGGTGTGTGTGTGTACCGTGTGCGG